>PVLC010003103.1:0-102529 GCA_004027655.1 Graphiurus murinus
GTCTCAGCCTCCCGAATGCTGGGATTACAAGCGTGCGCCACCACGCCCGGCTCTGATCACTTCTTTTATATTAGTTCCAAGCTAGCATGTGTTGCTCAGCTGGTATACTCTATATTCCAATATTTTTTGGGGGAGGAGGGGGTGATTGAACTCAGGGGCATTCTACCTCCGAGCTATACCCCCAGCCCTATTTTTTATTCTTTATTTTGAAACAGGGCCTCACTAAGTTGCAGAGTGCCTCACTAGGTAGCTGAGGCTGGCCACAAACCCGGATCCTCCGGTCTCAGCCTCCCAAATGCTGGGATTACAAGCATGCACCGCCATGCCCGGCTATTCCAAGGTTTTTTAAGGGTCCAGAAGTACATAATCAGGTATAGCACATTATGTTCCACGTTCAACACACAGATTGTGTTCATAAATATATTTTCATTAAGAATGGCCTACATGTTTCATTATCAGTTCCAACTTGATGAACAACATACAGCATTCCAAAAATATTATTACATTTTTTGAAAGTCTATATATAATACAGTACCCACTGTTAAGTCTGCTACTGGGTAGTATTTGGGAACTTGGTTTTAGTTTGGAACACCCGAAGATTTATAATTTACTCTGGATTTTGATCTCCTAACAGCTAGGCATTCTTTCAAGCGCCCTAAGAGATCTAACATAGCTTTATTATTCTAGATTACACAATAACAAACCTAGACTCTCAAAACTAAGAGAAATTACTGAAAACTCTTGGATAACCTTGGTAAGTTCAAACTATCTTATACTACACTCAGAAATTTAAGAATTCATGCAAGAGTCAGGTGTGGTGACACAGGCCTGTAATCCCAGTACTTGGGTGACTGAGACAGGAGGGTTGCACAAGTTCAAAGCCAGCCTCAGCAATTCAGTGAGGCCTTCAGTAACTTAGTGAGACCATTTCAAAATTTAAAAAAATTAAATGGCTGAGGCATAGTTCAGAGGTAAAATGCCCCTGGGTTTAATCCCTATTACCAAAAACAAAACAAAAACATACAAGAATTTTATATGGATCTCAAGAACTTTTAAAACACTCATATATATTATCTCATTTGTTTCTCCAAGGACTATATATGGTAGAATTTTTTATTATCCCCATCTTAAAGATAAGAACACTAGGATTCAGAGAGTCCCAATGAAGTGACTTGCCATTAGTACTCGTACTAATAAGTGACAGAGTTAGGACTCAAATCTAAGTATCCTGACTCTGAACCTTGTATGTTTTCCACTTCTATATTTAATACTTGATTCCACTGATCCTCTCATCATTAAAGCCTAACTCTTCGAGAGGTAGAGCAAGATCATTGGTCACCACATTATAGACTGTTCGTCGCCAACACCATGTTGTGGTATTGTGGAAATTTGTAGTTTCCTGGGTCCGAGCAGCTCAACTGAGTAATTCTGAGGCTTCCTCACTCACTGTCTCTTTTTCTCCTCCACACTCCCCAGACATGCAGAACACAGCACATCTCCCTTTCTTTGGGCTATGGAGTGAACACACATGCAGGGTCCTAAATAGTTCTCTTGCGCTCTTTGTTATTCAAGCTTTCTTTTTAGTCCCTCAAAACCATTTTCTCAAATGAGAGAGTACCCTGACCTTATAAATAATGTGAGGCTCTAGTTCTCTACTAAATGTGCATCAAAAGAACATGATTCCTACATTCAGTGAGTCTGTACTGTAAAGCTCTCACTTTTTCAGCATCTCCATCAACCCTACTTAATCCCAGTTTCCTGATGTTTAAAAAAGTAATGAATATTCCTGCTTCACATTGGTGTGCTAAGATTTAAAAAGGGACCACACATGAAAGTACATGGTCCAGTAGTCATCAGTTCCCTTCCTCTTCCTCTCTACAAGGGAGATAATGCCTAGGAAGCACAGAATTCATTCCTCTTAGATTTCTGTGTGAGCAAGGACATACTGAATAACAAACATTGAGAGCTATTGGTCATTAGTTCCTTATTCCAACTGCAAATGGAAGGGAAGGTACTGGTGCCTATTTCAGTATTTACCAGTTAAATTAATAGCATTTTAAAAATGCTTGTTCTTCATGGAAATTTGCCCTATCTTTTGACTTGTGTACCATTGCTGTTAAGTACTGGCAGAGTCTCCTCCTGGATTGTAATGAAATGTAATAAAATGGGCCCTTATTGGGGATCATAACAACTGGATTCTAACACTGATTCTGTTTAATCAGCTTTGTGACTTCAGGTATGTCATTTTAATCCTTGAAGTTCAAGTTGATAATTGATAAAATGTGCACATTAAAACCTCTTCAAAGTATCTTTCAGCCTGATACTTTGTTATTCTTCCAAGAAAAATCTTTAAATTAAATGTTAAATCTTAAATGATCAAATATCATAGGTTGGCCACCAGATTATGATGTTATCATTAAGCTGACAAGGTTTTCTAAGAATAAAATCAACTTGAAATGTCACTGTCGAATCTTGGCTTTGGTTGTCAAATTTAGAATCAAAGATTTTTACAATTTGGCACATTTCAAACCATACTGTTCTGATCATTATCTTGGTTAAATTAAAGAAAAAAATATTCTGAAAGAATTCAATCGCCTGTGATATTTAATATCTTGCAAATGAGCACAATGATATAGAAATCCACTTTTTAGTTTCTTTCTACTGTGGGTATGTAGTTTTTATTCTTCTAATAAAGATAATAGAGTTATACAGGTTGAAGGGATATAATATTTTTACCATCCAAAAAATAAGCAAGTAGACAATAGGGCTAAAACTGTACACTTTAACTTCACTCCATCTCTGATGGCTTTCAAGAAAACTGGTTATAAGAATTGCCCATGCTCATTGTCTCCAATCTCTCTGTTCCCATTCTCCCTTGAGCCCATTTTCTTCAGATTTCTTCCCCTTCATATTAAAAACTGTTCTTGTCAAATCACCAATAATTATCATTTTGCTAAGTACAATGATTGATTTTTAGTAGTAATTCTTCCTGATAGACCACAGCAATGGATACAGCTGATCACTACTTCTATAAGCTCTGGTGCTTACCTTCCAGCACACACACATTCCTGGGTTTCTTTCTACCTCACTGGCTACTCTTCCTCACATGTCCTGATGGCTCCTTCTCAGTCACAACTTCTAAATGGTGAGGCATCCCAGAATTCTCTTCTCTACTTAAACTTGCTTCACTGGCGATCTCTTCTGATCTCATGACTTTAGAGACCATCTACATGCCAATGACTTAGAAGTGATGTCTGCAGCATGGATTTCTTCTCTAACTTCTAGGTTCACAGATCCAATTTCTATTAACCATTTCTACTTGAATTTCCAATAAATGTAGCAAATATACCACATGCAAAATTTGATCTTATCTCAGAACTTGCTTTTCTCATAGTCTTCCTCATCTCAATGACCAGCAAGTAGTAAATGAGGTTAAAAAAAAAAATCTTATAGCCATTCTTTACTTTTTTCTCTCTCCTACTACCTGTCTTATCCATTAGCAAATCCTGTTGGCTTTCCCTTTACACTATATTCAGGTATCTTCTCATGACTGCTTACCACTGCTACCATTCTAGACTGAGCCATGTCATTTCTTACTTGGATGATGATGATGATGATGATGATGATGATGATGATGGTGACGACGACTGCTACTACAAAGACAATGGTGGGTAGAACTGGGGATTGAACCAAGGGTTGTTTTACCTCTGAACTACAACCCATCCCTATTTTATTTCATTTTAATTTTGAAACCAAACCTTGCTAAGTTGCTAAGGACCTCACTAAATTTCTGTGGCTGGGCTCTAACCTGCAATCCTCCCAAATACTGGGATTACAGACATACACCACCATGCCTGGCCTCTCACCTGGATTATTGAAAAAGATCTCTTAACTGTCCTCTCTGATTCTTTGCTTGCTCCCCCCAGAAAACATATTCAATATGGAAACTCTGGTTATCCTATTAAAACATAAGGCAGATCATACTTGGAAGTTCCAGTGGCTCCCCATCTGACAGTGAGTAAAATCCAGTATACTTACAAAGATGTGAAAGCCCTGTACAACCTGTTTTCTCATTACCTTGCTAATCTCCTATTTTTCCTGTGTGTACTCCGTTCTAGCCACATTAGTTCCTTGTTATTCCTTAACTGGTCCACCTCAGGGCATTTGAACATGCTGACTGGATGTCTCTTCTAGATAGTTACATTGCTTGAACTCTCATCTCTTTCACATTTTTACTTGAGTCCCCTTTCTGAGGAAGGCAGTGTTGCCTGATCAGTCTACTGAAAATTGTAACTTGCTTTCTCCATCTTATCTACTTTGCCTGCATTTTAGTTTTCTTCATAGCACTTTTACTTTCTAATGTACTACTTAATTTACTTATTTATTTTTATTTTTTAAAATGTTCACGTACTTTTATTGGTGCATTGTAATCTTACATCATAATATAGTTCAGAGTGATAGTGACATACATGCACACAGCACTTTGTGAGCTTCCCCCTAGCTCTTTTTCCACTCCCTCCCCTCTCCCATACATGATACTGAGATTGGCATTGGTAATTTCACATATGTATATAACATCAGTGAAAGTGTTTCCTTCATTATTTCTTTTACTGACATTTTCTCCCACCAGAACATAAGCTTCAGGAAGACCATGTTTGTCTATTTTGTTTACTGCTAGAGCTCAGATTCTGTAACACTACTTGGCACAGAGTACGTGCTTAATAAATATGCCAGGAATAAAATATTGGTTACACAGAGCTTTCACCTACTACTTCACAGGGACACATTACTCTGCACTGTGGTACTGAATGCCGCAAATGCAGAACAAGTCTGTTTTTCTCTATTAGCTCTTTAGAAGGCCATGCATTGGCAGGGAGGAGGCTTCCCTTCTGAAGGATCAGGCCAGGATGATCTCAACACAGTTTCAGTTCATTGCTCGGCAACTTCTCCAAACAATAGGTAATTTGTTTCTTTAAATTAGATCATATCATTACCTCCTACTTTGATCATGGAAAGTCAAAATCTCCCTATCTGCTTTTGCTCTGAGCAATTGAAACTAGTGGTCTTGTCAGGCCTTGGGGTATATTTGCTTTCAACAGAAGATAAAAGCAGACCTAAGTAGGTTTGTTTGACTTATTCATCTTTAAGGCTTGGCTCAATTTCCACTTCTTCTCTGAAACTTTCTTGAAGGTACCTCTCCCTCTATAAATAATGTGATAAAATGGAAATCTTCCCCTCATTTCTCCCATCCCAATAATACTCCTATAATAGAACCTGAAATGTGTTATGATTGTTTTAAAGTTATTTCTTCTATTAGAATAAGTCCTTGAGTGGAGGCCCCTTTATCTTCATTTTTATTTTTATTTTGTATGTAAGCCTAATGTCTATATAGAGCCTAGTATATAGTAGAGTTTCAGAAAATATTGGTCAAATGAATGAACACGGTGAATAAAAGAACTATCGGTGGCAGATGATGTCTTGCTTGCCAGAACAACAGCCATGGCAATAACACTATGAGGTTAACTGGAGAGGTTATAGTAGCATTATGTGATCCGGTTATGAGTAGATGATTCAAACTTATAATAGAGTAGATGATTTACTTTGCTCTAAAGAGCATGTCTTGCTTCACAAGCAACACAGGCCGGCAGAAGTTGCCTGTCAGCATAGCAACAAGATTAGATAAATCTGAAACTTTAAAGTTACAGACCCCACAAAGAGGTTAAAGAATTAAAAGACCATGTATCTTTTCACGTAGTCATCAGTGATATCAGAACAAAGAACAGACTAAAGAATAAGACTGGCCTATTGATGAATTTGGTAACAAAGAAATGCTGAAGACTGCAGGCTTGAGAACCGGACTTGGAAAAAACATCATCCTTTCACGTGAATGCTGACAAAGTGGACTAAATGGGCACCTGCATTTTATGCTGGTACAAGCAAAGGCTAGAAAAGAGATAAGGGATGGAAACCCCATATAAGCTCCACATTTTTCAAATGAAGATAGAGTCTCTTAGCTCTGGGCTTTCCATCATGTTTCTTTCTCTCTCAATACCTTCCTCTCTCTCACTGTTACTTTCGCTTTTGCAATAAATCTTTTTGCCTCGCACTAAATTCCAACTGAATCTCCCAGTTATTATTTCTATAATCGCCAAGGAAAAGACCCTACTGCTGGGTGGGTGACTGACCACCCCAAATCGTAATATTATGATTAAGATATAGAACCTCCCCTGGAAAAGCTCATGTATTGACAAGGCAAAAAGGTTGAGAGGTGAGCCGGGCATGGTGGCGCACGCTTGTAATCCCAGCATTCGGGAGGCTGAGACCGGAGGATCCGGGTTCGCGGCCAGCCTCAGCTACCTAGTGAGGTACTCCACAACTTAGTGAGACTCGGTTTCAAAATAAAGAATAAAAAAATAGGGCTGGGGATGTAGCTCGGAGGTAGAATGCCCCTGAGTTCAATCCCCAGTACCGCAAAAAAAAAAAAAAAAAAAAAAAAAAAAGGTTGAGAGGTGAAATAATTGAATCATGAGGGTTCTAATCTCATGGGTGGATAAATCCTTTGATGGGTTGATAATTTGAGTGGCTCTTTTTGGGTGGTAAGGTGGCAGGTAGGGTGTGGCTAGAAAAGGTAGGGAGTGACTGAGGGAGTGACCGTGGGGACTATATTTGTCCCTTAACACCTCCTCCTGCTCTTTCTCTATTTCTTGCCACCATGCTCTGAGTTCCACAGTTATGACCCAGCCCTATGGACTGAAACCTCTGAAACCATGAGCCCAATACATCTTTCTTCCCCTAAGTTTTGTGTGTTGGACATTTAGATGACGGCAGTGAGAATGTTAACTGAAACAAGTAAGTATTATCAGCAACAGCAGCATCAAGTAACTATGCACCTGTCTGAGCCAGGCATTGAAATAAGGAATGGTCCCTCTGGATGAGGACATAAACTATCAAATAGAAGAGACCACCATGGTGATAAAAAGGTAAATTATAATAGAAGGGAGCATAAGATAAATGCTCGAGGAGTTAGGTAGACAAAAGAAGAGTAGAGACTTAGACTATGATGGCCAAGAAGGCCTTTCTAAAAGTCATGACCATCAAATTATAATTTAAAGAAACAAAATAACTGACTAGTTTGTACAAAAGCAGTAGTGCATCTCAGGCAGGTTTGACCTGAGCAAATCTCAAGAGAAACAAACTGTATATCTCCATTCTTTTTTTTTTTTTTTTTTTTTCAGTACTGGGGATGGAACCTGAGGGCATTCTACCTCTGAGCTACAGCCTCAGCCCTATTTTTTACCCTTTATTTTGAAACAGGGTCTCACTAAATTGTGGAGGCCCTCACTATGCAGCTGAGGCTGGCTGCGAACCCAGATCCTCCAGTCTCAGCCTCCAAAAATCCTCGGATTACAAGTATGCGCTATCACACCCGGCTTATATCTCTATTCTTTACTGGGGCCTCAGGAGGGAAACAGATCAAATAGTTTTATGTCCATGTATGGATGTATCATTTACAACCTTACTAGCATGTATGGGGAGACTAGGTGGGGGTAGCAGGATGGGGTTAGGAGAGAACCTCACCAAAAGGTGCATGCATATATGAATGTGTCACTTTGAATCTCACTAAGACAGTATATTACAACAATAAAAATTTTTAAAAAGGAATATTTTCATTAGACTCCAATTCATCATTTTCAAAGGTCACAAATTCTTGATTTAGACAAGATAAATGATATGTGATGGAAAGATGTAGAACTAGAGTTCTAGTTCAAGCTCATCCATGTTAGAGATTTCCATCTGGAGAACATTCCTCTGTTTCTTTGAGTGTAGATAGTCATCTCTGAAGCAGGGACCAGATATGCTGTCGCAGACGATATGAACGTGTGTAATAAGTAAAGCAACTTCTGAGGATGTGAAAGCTTTAAAAACTGTAAATGTAATTTATCTGTAGAAGTTTTTTGAAGATTAGGTAAGATTACTCAGTCAAGATAGTTGGTAGCAATGATGAGCTGCCTTCCTTCTTATAAACTCCATTCACTTGTGAGATGTTTTGTGACTAACAGGATAGAACCAAATGGGCACTTCTAAAATGCTGCTGCGATAATTCAACCATCCCTAAGATTTACAGAGCACTCATTACAGTCTAGGTATATTCCTAAGTATATTGTAGGAAATACTTTGTTTTATCCTCACAGATCTATTATCACTATTTCCATTTCATAGATAAGAAAACTGAGGGTTCAAATGGTCTGAAAGCCATCCTCTTAACTCTGATAATTTTTCTGAAAGGAACCTACATAAGTTATGGTTCCTGTTAAAAGCTATACAGTGTTGCCCGGTGGGGTAGTGCATGCCTATAATCCCAGGACTTGGTAGTCTGAGACAGGAAGATTGCAGGATCAAGGTCAGCAGCCCTCAGTAACTAAGCAAGACCCTGTTTCAAAATAAAAAAAATAAAATACAGATGGGGGTGTAACTCAGAGGTAGACTGCCCCTGGACTCAATCCCAGTACAAAAAAAAAGTATAATGGTGTTTTTGACATCAATAAATTTAGCAAAAAAATAAAATAATCCTTCTATTGGTTAAAATCATGAAACAAATATGATAGCATATTTAAGAAAACAGAAAGAACTTTTGCCGCTAAAGTAGAAGTAAAGTCAAGACCAGAAGGGTCCATGTAATGGAATCCACCATTTTGCAATCTAAAACACGAACTAGGCAGTACATCATGTGAGAAAGGACAGATAACTTGTCAATGGAGAATCATTCCAGATGATTTACTTTAATAAAATAAATACACTAGTGTTTTAAGCAGAGAATGCATCATTTATGAATAAAAAATGATTCGCAGCTCAAAGGAATTAGCTACAGTTTGTTTTTGGAGTCAAGTGCACTATTGGGCATGTAGTTGAAATGGTTCAAAGCCAGACACGAGGGTCACACATTTTATGATTCCATTTAAATGAAATGCATCATGTGTAATTCACTGTTTTTAGCATATGTATGAGGTATTCAACCATCACTACAGTATAAATTAGTGTTCATAATACATGTATAAGTGTACGATTCAGTGTTCTTACTATAGTTACAGTTATAGAATCATCACTGCTATGTATAATTCAGAAGTTTTTTTTAGCATATTCACAAGTGTAAAATTCAGTGTCTTTTATTATATCAAAGTTGTATGACCCTTACTATTTTGGAATTTACC
Source organism: Graphiurus murinus (assembly GCA_004027655.1). Classification (NCBI taxonomy): domain Eukaryota; kingdom Metazoa; phylum Chordata; class Mammalia; order Rodentia; family Gliridae; genus Graphiurus; species Graphiurus murinus. The sequence continues at coordinate 9,210 of PVLC010003103.1, forward strand.
ACTAAATTTTGAAACATTTTAATTTCCTCTAAAATAAATGCCCACCCATTAGCACTCACTTTCCATTTTTCCTTCCTCCATGTCTCCTAAAAAGCACCAATCTATATTTTATCTGTATGAATTTACCCATTATGCATATTTCACATAAATGGAATCATACAACATGTGACCCTTGTATCTTGTCTTTCAAAATTAACATATCATTTTCAAGTTTCATTCATGTTACAGCATATATTTGTACTTCACTTAATTTTAGAGCTGAATAATATTGTATTTTATGGCTTTATATGCATTTTGTTGACATATACTTGGGTTGTTTCTACCTTCTGGTAATAATGAATAGTGCTATTCTGAATATTCAGGTACAAGTTTTTTGTGTCAACATTTGTTTTACTTCTCTTGCAGAGATTCTTTGGGTAGAATTGCTGGTGTGTGTGCATGTGTGTTTGATTGAGTAACTAACTCTTTTCAAAGAGGAGTAGCAGCCAGGCGTGTTGGTGCACACTTGTAATCCCAGTACTTGGTAGGCTCAGACAGGAGGATCTGGGTTCAAGTCCAGTCTCAGCTACTTAGTGAGGCCCTGTTTCAAAATAAAGAATAAAAAATAGGGCTGGAGGTGTAGCTTGGAGGTCGAATGCCCCTGGGTTCAATCCTCAGTACAGAAAAAAAAAAAAAAAAGTGGAGTAGCTTTTAATTTTAGGGTCCTTGTTTGTTTCCTCCTCCTTCCCCTGTGCATCATTTTTCAAAAAGTTTTGTAGTTCTAGTCAGATGTGGTGGCGCACGCCTGTAACCCCAGTACTTGGGATGCTGAGACAGGAGGATCCCAGGTTTGCAGCCAGCCTCAGCTACTTAGTGAGGCCCTCTGCAACTTTGTGAGACCCTGTTTCAAAATAAAAAAATAAAAATAGTAGCTTAGAGGTAGAATGCCACTGGGTACAATCCCCAGTACCAGAAAAAAAAAAGTTTGTATTTCTGTTTTACATTTAAGTCAATGATGGATTTTGAGTTAATGTTTGTATGACGTACGAGATTTGGTTCAAGATTGGTTTGTTTTTTTGTCCGTGGTGTGATCAATTGCTTCAGCACCATTTCTCAAAAAGTCTGTATTTCTTCCATTGAAGTGTTTTTGTGTCTTTGTCAAAATCAGTCAGGCAGTTTATATGGGCCCATTTCTGGGTTGTTTATTTGCCTCCATTGATCCATAAGTTAATCTCTCTGCCAATAGCATTCATTCTTGATTACTGCAGCTATATGGTAAATCTTGAAATGGGGTAAACAGTTTACCCACTTTATTTTTCTTTTTTAAAATTTATTTAGCTATTCCTTTTGCATCTCCATGTAAATTTTAGGAGAGTCTTTTCTATATCTACAGTAAATCTTCATAGGATTGTGATAGGACTCATATAAATCTATAAACCAGTTTAGGGAAGATGGACATATCTCTATTACCTTAACTTTTAGAAGGTATGAACATAGTATGTCTTTCCATTTGCTTGGATTTTATTTATTTCATAAACATACAAGTCCCATATACATATTTTGTTAGTTTTACACTTATATATTCTAGTATTTCTTTCTTCCTTTCTGTGTGTGTGTGTGTGTGTATGTGTGTGTGTGTGTGTGATTGTAAATGGAGTTTCATTTGAATTTTTCTACCCATACTTATTGATATTATGCAGAAATACAATTATTTTTGTATACTTATTTTTTGTATACTTTTATTTTTTGACCTTGCTGAATCATTAGTTAATTTATTTATTTAGGAGATAATGATCTCCTTGCTTGTTGAGTTTTCTTCCCATTTGCCTAAAAAGACTCATCTCCTGGTACTCATTACTTTTTAATAATTTGTTCTTTTCATGTAAAAAGAAAGTTTTAGCCTGTTACTATCAAGTGTATTTTAAGTGTAAGCACTGCTACAGTGACTCGGCTGGAGAAGAAGCTGATTGCTTGACTTCATTCATAGTAAGTGGTCAGGATTATTCATCTCAAACTTTTTTCCTAGGGTATGATAAGTGCTTCGTTTACTATAATTACTTAGGATCTTTTGTGGGAATCCAGAAAAAGAAAAAGCTCAGATGTGACATTGAAGAGATGTAGGTAGGAAGGGTGCTTCAACATTTTAACAAGGGAGCTTCTCAAATATTCCCTGCATGAATTAAACCGGAATATTTGGAGGTAGGCAACCAGAGTCACCACATCCTACATGTTTAATCTGATAACTGTGATTTATCATCTGTAAGAGAAAAGTGAGAAAGAAGCCTGAAGAAACACTCCACTGAAGATGTACATGCCATGTATTGAGTTTAACTTTTTTTGTTTTGGTAGTGGGAATTGTTCTTAGAGGCACTGTACCTCCAAGGAACATTCCTAGCCCTTTTTGTTTTTTATTTTGAAACAAGATCTTGGTAAGTTACTGAGTTTCTCACTATATGGCTGAGGCTGGTGGTTAATCTGCAATCCTCCTGTCTCAGCCTGCAAAATATTGGGAGGGATTACAGGTATGCACTCCCCCCCCCCCCAGCTTTAGTTAAACTTTAAGCTAAAACTTTATTTCATCACACTAGCCACATTTCAAGCACTCAATAGCCACATGTGGCTAGTCGCTACTGTATTACTCAGTACCAGAAAGCTTTCTCGTCCTTGCAGAAAATTCTATAGACACCTCTGGAGAGAGAAAAATATTATGATACAGATTTGTGGGTTATTTAGAAGACGATGAATTCATTCATGAGGATGAATCATCCTAGGAAGAATTTGAAAATAAGAAAGAGAATAAATGCCTAGAATCAAAATTTGAGAAACCCCAGTAATAAGGAATGGACAGAGGAAAAGGATTCTATAAGAGATGATTCAGAAGCAAGTGACCAGAGAGTAAGAAGAACTAGAAGACCCGATCCCCAGGACAGAACATGCAAGCACCAGGAAAGGAACCATGACCTCTCAAAGATCAAGTGGAGGCGTTCTAAGAAGAGACTAGTGGATCTGGTAGCTGGGGGATCACTAGTGACCTTTTCAGTGTATTTTTAACAGCCAGGTGGGGCTTGAGTCAAACTTCAACTAAAGAGAAAAATTGGTAAGGAACGAACACACCAAATGTAGCATTCTCTTTCAGAAGTAAAGTGGATGAGTAGTTGTGGGTATGGGAGTTGAGAAAAGCAAAGCATTTTTCAGAGGTGGGAAAAGGCTTAAATATATTTGTAAATTGAAGAGAAGATGTGGAAGAAAAGAAGTTAAGAATATCAACAAGATAAATAATGGATGGATGCCTGAGGAAGTGATGAGAATTGAGACCTTGGGACCAGAAGCTGGTCATAGTGGTCCATGCTTGTTATCCCAGTTCTTGGGAGGCTGAGATAAGAGGATGAAAGGTTTGAAGATGGCCTCAGCAAGTAGTGAGACTCTTATCAACCTAGTGAGACTCTGTTTCAAAATAAAAATAAAATCAGACTGGGGGTGTGGCTCAGAAGTAGAATGCCTCTGGGTTCAATCCACAAAACCACAAAGAAAAAATAATAATAGTGACTGGAAGCAGTTAGAGGGGTCAACCTGGGGGAAGAAAGAGGAACAATTCTTTTTGAGGTTAGAGACATGACAGTTTGAAGGTGGAGGAGAAGATGTTCATGATTGAGATGACTTGAATGTTTGCTACATTTACTGAATATCCAAGCTTGGAAACTGGAATTTATGGAGGGCTGGAAAATGCCTTGGGTTGTCCATTTTAGCATAGTTTGACAGCCCAGCAAGGAGCTATCAGCTCTCTAACAATGGACATAGATTTTGAGGCCATCTCATTAGCACCTGAAAGCCAATGATTTCTCAGTCCACCAGCAAAGACATGGCCTCATTAACATTCTGCAGTTTCGGCCATCAAGGATTCAAAGAGCACAGACCAGGGTAAAAGTTTTATCTCCATATCCAAAAAAAGGAAGGGAAAAAAAAAAAGCAAACCAAACACCCAATTTGAGACTGAGTGAAGCATGTGGATTGTGGCTATCAAGAGAACCTCCAGATGCAACAGCTGCTTGATTACAAATGATGGGAGTAACTAGCTCTTCTTAATGCAGAGAGAGGTTAAATAAGGAAACTGAATCATGAAATTGCCCATGAGAAATTAGTCTGGCAGGAAATGCTAACCTCCTTAGCCAGTAGCGCTAAATCCGTTCTGGAAACCCAAATTATTATCTCCTTCACTGTGCGAGATTTGGTTTCCACCCCTGTCACTCAACAGCTACTGTAATTAAGAAGGTTACCGGTGACCTGCTAATGGTCCAGTTCAGCAACTTTCTCTCATTGCTCGTCTTTGTCAACTTTTGCAACTCTAAACACCACTAAGTAAGTGCTGTGCTCCCCTTTGAAGTTTTGTCTATTGGTTTCTATAAAGTTATTATCCTTTATTTTTCTGACAGTTCTGTTTTGTTTTTTTCTCTTATAATCGTGGATATCATCCAAGGGTGTGGCTAACCCTGGGTCTTTTTCTCAAACTCATATCAAAGCAAAGTGTGGAATAGGGGCAGGGAGCAGAAAGTTAGCTTAGAATTGACAGTTGTCAGGAGGGATAGCAACATGAGACCAAGGTGGATAATCTGACAAAGCACTGTAAGAATAAAAAAAAAAAGAAAAAATGCAGAAACCCAGGCCCCTTACTCTGAAAATGATAGAACGTCTATATAAACATCTTACATGGCCTGTAAATAAAATGTTAATAATACTTGCTCTGTACTTATCTGGCCTTCCTCAATGTGTCGGGGCACTGTGATCGCGAGCGCTGTGACCAGTTTATGTTTAATGTCTTAAAATACTTATCCCACCCAGCTTGTCTTAAACTTTCCACCCTTAAAATTCCTCTGCCATTTTCCCTTTAAAAACCCTGCTTTATTGTAGCTCAGGGCTCTTCTCCTCTGTCCCTGTTTGGAATATGAGTTGGGCCCCAGTGCGCTGGTTTGCTTAATAAAACCTCTTGCTGTTTGCATCAAGTGGTGACTCTCGTGATTGATTGGGGTGAGTGCTGAGACCCAACTGGCTGAGGAGGGGGTCTTTCCTAGATCTTTCAGCACCAAAGGCCATATATAGTAAGAATTTTAGATCTTATAGACTAATCTCTGTTGTGACTACGCAACTCTGCCCATAGTATAAAAGCAACCATTGACATACATGAGCAAATGAGCATGTCTGTATTCTACTAACACTTTATTTATAAAAATAGGCAGCAGCCTATGTCCTGAACTTTGCTGACCCCTGAATCCAGTGGAAGCTAAACGAGGAGGAAATTTTAAATCTAAGGTATAAGACCTGCAGGCAGGGGCCACAGTTATCAAGTGCATCTTGATGAACACTGGGTAGAACTGGAGAGATTTTCTGAGAATCTGCCAAATACCTACGGCTGGAACCCTTTTATAGGTAGAAAGGGAGCCTGAAGAGGTCCCAAGTTGGTTAAGAGCATCTCTCTTATATAAATGCATCTATCCCAAGTTCTGTGTGGTGGTATACAGCCTGTTCCACATGGCACAATGATCTGATTCTGCAGTTCATGTGTGACTGTAGAAATTAACTCACTCTTCCAAGCCCTAGGTATGCACCAAAGACCTCCAAGAAGAAGCTTCATAAGGAGGTTAGGTGAGCCAGTGTTATAAGATTCTTAGGGAGACACAATTTTAGAAAAACTTTAAGAAATCCCTTTAGAAGCTGGAGAGCAGCACACAGAGAACAGTCACTATTCCACTGTGTGCTGAGCTGGCTGACCACTCTTTTGAGCTGCAAGGCTGGCTGCATCTCAGAACATGGTATCTGCTGCTTCCCAGAACTCCAGTCCAACCTTCCAAACACTTACTGAGCCTTACCTTTGTGCTATATTCTCAAATAATATCTGGTGGCCAGATCAGATGACTGTCATGGTCTGTCATAAATTCGACAGCCATCAATCAGGACTTAGAAACTTGTTCTACATAAAACTCAAGTTTGAAGTTTGGACTGATTTTTCCTAGGCTACCTGATTGCTCTTTTTCTTTCTTTTTTTTTTTTTTGAATTGGGATAGAACCCAGGGACATTTTACATCTGAGATACACCCCCAAGCCATTTTTATTTTTTATTTTGAAATAGAGTCTCACTAAATTGCCCAATCTGGCCTTGAACCTGTGATCTCAAATACTGGGATTATAGGCATGTAACATCATGCCCAGCCAGACTGCCCTCTTAACTCAGAGATCCTCCTGCCTTCATTCCAAGATCAGTCCTTCATCCCTCTAATTGCTCTCAACAGGCTAAGCTTGGGGAATATAGTTTCCCAATAGCAATACCAACATGTGTGGCTCACTGCAGAAATTCCCCCATGGTATCCTAGGAATTGACAAGTTTCATGTTATAAGCTGTCTCAGCAGTAAGTTAATTGATGTTAAACCAAACCCTGCTCTCCCTGGGTTGCATGTGCATTTTCCTCAGCTTTTCCATGCCTTTATTCTATCATCTGGTAAATAAGTAAAAATAATAGCAGGATTGTTGGGAAGATGAAATGAAAATGCTTATGAAAAATGCTTAGAAAGCATATCTAATGCATAATAAGCACCTACTGGTTTTTTCTGTTATTACAGCAGAAGTAAAGAAAAATAGAAACTCCTATAGGATCTCAAAGTGAATAGAGAAAAGCATATATTAGTAAAAAATTTAAAAGAACACATATTCTTAATGGTTTGGTATATTTCTTTCCAGGATTTCTCTATGCATATGCGTACCCTTTAAGACATATATAATATAATCAAACTGTTCCTCCTCTTCATTACTCTTTCTCAGTGAGAAAATACCTTGCGAAAATAAGATTTTTAAAAAGTATCATTATATTACTTTGTATTAATTGTTCATAATCTATTTTATCAATTTTTCTATTACAACCTTATTTTGAAAATTATCCTAACTAAAATTTCTTGCTAATAAATTGTGACTTTATTTGAAAAAGAACAGCAAACAATTAAAAAACACACTACTTCCATTTTCCCCTAAATAGTAAAAATAAATAGTAAAATCTTTGCCATTGCAATTATTTTTGAGCCTCTGGTCAAAGGTGTGAAAAGGCAATAAAAGCCATGATGTCTTTGTGTGTCTTATTCTCTCCTTCGCCGCCCTCTCTGGGTTTGAAGTTGCAGCCTTCTTTTCTCTGACAGGTATTATGCAAGCTCACTTAAGCTCCAGGTCTAGAGCTTGTGTGGAATGAGCTCTGTAAAGAAAAATGTCAAATCTCTCTGTGGCATGTCTTTGTTATCCAAGGAGCTATGCAAAATCCAGGTAGAGCGACTTCCTCCTAATACTTGCTTAACTCCAAATATTCCTTGTAAATAGCTTCGAGACAACACACACTTTTAGTGTTAACCTTGCTAATGATTTAGAAAATGTACACTGAGTACATTCTACCTATCTCGTTGTACCCTTTCTCCAAACTCTTTTAAGGTTCTTGGAATAGGCAAGTCCACTTAATTCGCAAAACCCATTAGATTTCATTCATTCTATTTCAATAAACATTGTTGAGTAGCTACTTGCTAGGCAATCACTGGGAGCTGAGAAGAGGAAGAAAAAATACAGAGATAAACAAGACAGATCTTTCTGTCCCTAAAGAGTTTAAAATCTTCTAGGAAGCAATAAGACACCTGAACAACTAACTTCAAGGCAAAGCAAAATGAAATAAGGCTCAACAAAGGAAGATACATTGTACTGAGTGACTGCCCAAGAAAAAAGAAAAATATTTAACCAAGAGGTCATATTTGAGCTAAGCCTTGAAGGATGTCTAGAATTTGAATAAAGAGAAATGGAAGAAAAGACAATAAAACCATTCGTGAGTTCCTGCTAGGCATTTTAGCTTATGAATCAGAGATTGCACCAAAGGATATCTATTTGTGTGCATTATTTCATATAATTCTGAAAATCCCATAGTTTGACTAGGTATCTGTCAGGGAATATGGGAATAAAGGAAACATGGCTTGACAGACCGGAATAGGCTTTATTTGGGGTAAAGCCTGGGGGGGAGGCTGACCAGGAAAGAGAGTCCACGAGAGTTAGGATCCCTGTTCCTTTACACACTAGGGGCTTTTGAGGGGCAAGAAAGGGAGAAGTACAGGAGTAGTCATGTATGCTACTGATTGGTGGGCTAGTAATCAGGTCATCTCAAGGCAAGGTAATGGTCAGGGGATGTTTCTCTTTCTTTTGCACCTTTCTTGGGTCCCTTTGTCCTTGATCTCCTCCAGTGGACCTCAAGACCAGACCTCACAGTGCCCACATTCCAGACGTTTTATAATATTTATATTGGGAAATGGGCCAGAGTGTTTGCTGTAGCTACTTCCTGCATGAAGGTAGACCTAGAGCTAGAAGCTGTGTTGCAGGCACTGTGAAGACATTAGAGGTTCTATGTGTTTGGGAGGAGTATGCATTGGCCTTTGGTCTGCAAGAGAAGAAGCTTGTTGACAGAGAGGTTAGAGATTTTTTGAACTTGTGACATAATCAGGTTGATTATGCACGGCCCAAAAGTTAGGATGAGAAGGAAAATGATTTAAGTAGCTAGAAAAGGTAGGAGTCATGCTATCTTGGAGGAAACATAAGGAACTGAGCTTAAATAGAATTTTTTTCTGTAAGATTTTGGGCTGGACTCAGATTCTCCAGGAGTTTACAGGAATAGGAATTTCCACTTTTTGTAGGGTCTAATGGTCCTGATTGGTAAAATCTTAAGAATGACAGGTTTAACGTTACAACATTTTATTAGGATTTAACTAGAGGGAGGTTTGGGGTATTGGTGTAGTATCTTATTCTGTGAGTTTAAAGGTAGAAGTACTATATAAATGGCTTTGGTGTAGCTCCTTTATTTTAATCCTTCAAATAGCACATTTGCCTCTGATTATACTGTTTTTTTTTCTGGGTATTCAAGACCAAGGAGGTAGCCCTATGCTGGGCAAACATACATTTTTCTAACAATTTTTGCTGTTAGAGTCAGTCAAGGCTTCTCAGGGTTATTTTTAGAGATTTGGTGAGGCTTTGCCTCTACCAGTTGTGCCATCTGCCAGGAAAGGTCATGTCTTTTATAGAAGACATTTCCTCTCTGATGACCATCCTTTTTGCTAAGTATGTGCTGGTGGCTCCTAGTCTTTAGGGCTTTCATGATCTTCCTGTTTTAAGAGGTCAGATGACTCACTGGAGTTGCAGGGGCCTTTAGAGAGATCCTTCCTTGGGTTCTATTTGACCTTGGAGGACTAGGGCCAAAGTATTAGCTGATTCTCCATAGTCCTTGTATCTCCAGATTGTTCTCTAGGTCTTAGTTGTTGAACACTCAGAAGGTCAGTTTCACTAATCTTTTGAAGCCATCTTGCAGGTGACAGCCATTATCTCAAAACACTGTTTTGCTGTTGTACTCCTGCTAAATGCTAACAAACAACAGTTACATAGTTTTCTAGGAAAAACACAAAACAGAATTATCAAGAATAAAATCCCATTTGTATCATTGCATAAAAAAGATGGCCATAATGCAATTAGGAACATATAAAACATTACCAAAGGCAGATCAATATCCAGGCACTGAAGAACAGTGCTAGGATTAAGATTAAGTTTTTCTAAGTCTGATTGGAGGGCCTATATAAAGAAGTGGGGACTGTCCAGGTAAGTTGCTGGAAATGTCCATTGTGGGATCTGTCCAGGTAAAGCCAAATAACTGTTGAGAGGACAAATGTGAATTAAAAGTTGGGCAGATTGAAGGCAGAGCTATATCAGGAATGGCTGGAAGATGTGTAGGGGGCAACTGATGTCTGCAGACAGGGAGGCAAGGAGGAGCAGACAAGAAGGGAGGCAGAGCAGAGCAGATAGGAAGAGAGGAAGGGCGGTAGGGGAGGAGACATGTGAAGAGTTTGAGGAAGAATGGGGAGGGTGCAGGGAGTCCCCGGGGGATGGTGCGTGGGGTGAGTGGGAATGGATGGGAGGTGGTGATGGCAGCTGCAGCTCATCCCTGGATGGAGCTGTGTGCCTGGAATTGAAGCCGGGAGCAGGAAATCCTGGCGGCTCCAGAAGGAGGAGTCTGGCAGCAGAGGGCCGGCAGAGGCGGGAGCTGGGGTGGGGCCCGGATGGAGAGCAAAGGCAGGAGCGCCAACTCAGAGGGTGTGAGGAGAAGAGGTGGCCCCACTGGCAGGCGGGGACCAAGGGGAGACAATTAGCAAGTGTGTCAGAGGGAAGGCAGTGGACAGCCAGTCAGCACAAACTCGGGGCACGCTTAGAGCTCCTGCCTTCTCCTCAGAGTGGATCGCAGAGATGGTGAGAGGCCAGGGGAGCTGGCAGGACCATGAGGGCAGATTAGGGGAGGCACAGAGAAGGCAGAGGGTGGAGAGGAGAGAGAAGGACTTGGCAGAGATAGCGATTGAAGAGTGGAGAGGAGGGAAAGCTTGAATATAAAATAAAGACCTCCTGTCATTGGGCCATTCTGGGCAATGTAGGTATATCAGTCTTGTCTTTGAAGTTTGGGTAAGCCTAAGTGCTTATACCCGTAGTATAGGCACTGCTTTTTCAGAGTCCAGACAGGGACAGGTCACCCACTAAGCGATGGGATGAGGGCCAGAAACAGAAAGAGGAGAGTCCCTGAACTTTTGTTTTGGTGGAGTGAGTGGTCCCAGGGCTGCCTGCCGGCAGTGCAGGACCCAGTGGGGGTGAGTCTTAGGGCCAGCGGTGTGGGAACTCCAGAGCCTCTTGGGTACCTACAAAAGGCGGATGGAGGCAAGACTTGCCAAAAACACATCTGGTTGATGTTGGGCATTGGGATCCAGAACCAGAACCAAAATGTCTTTCTGGTCTGGAGCATGGAAGAAGGAAATTTGGAGGGGAAGGGGAAATGGTGCTGGTCCACTGAAGGGTGGACAGCCAGAAATCTCCCAGGCAAGAGAGATCTGACTGCCAACTTCCTTCCAGGTTTTGGCACCAAAATGACAGAGAATATGGGGATAAAGGAAACATGGCTTGACAGACCAGAACAGGCTTTATTTGGGGTAAAGCCTGTGAGGGACCAAGGAAGAGTCCATGACAGTCAGGAGCCCTTTTCCTTATAGAGTAGGTTTTTTTTTGTTGTTTTTTTTTTTTATGGAGCAAGGAAGAAGGGGTGGGGTTTCAAGAGTAGTCCTGTATGCCACTGGTTGGTGGGCTAGTGACCAGGTCATCTCAGGGCAGGGTCATGGCCAAGGGGCTTTTCTTTTTCTTTTGTACCTTTCTTGGGTCCTTTTGTTCTCGGTCTCCTGCAAGACTTCAAAGCCAGACCTCACAGTCCTCACGGTGCCCACAATATCAATATCACTGTTTTACTGAGTAATCTACTTAAGGTCCTGCCTATAAATAATAGAACTGGAACTCAACCAAAGACTATATGACTCTCTCTCTAGACTGAGACTCAAGACTCCCTAGACTGAGAAAACAGTAACAATGGGCATAGACGTATAGAATGCATGCTATATGATCAGCAAATTGTATCTGAAAAAAACAAAACAAACACACTTTGTAGTTATAGCATCTCTTTCCTTAAAGAGGAAGAAAGATGTACATATTTCAGTTTAGCGACCAGTGATCCTCCAAATTTCAGGGCAACAGCATGTAAAGGTTTATCTTTTGCTCACAAAAATCCACTTTATTCCCCATGGCTCTCTAGGGCAGCCCCCTATAAAACAGGGACCCAGGATCTGTGCCACTGCTGGTGTCCTGCAGCTGTACCATCTAGTGCAGCTGCAGCCTTTAGATACCCAAGGGAGAGAGCACACAGAGAACGCACACTCTTCTTGCCCTTTGGGGCTCTGGCCAACAAGTGGCAAATATTGCATCCACTTCTAGCCCCTGACCAAATCTAGGACCCACCTTAATATTTGTGCCCAAGGGGAAGAACATGAAAAAGGCTTGGTAAATACAAAGCATGGTTTCAAGCACATGAGGCAATGATAATTCAGGATGCTTATAAATTTATAAACCTAATATGTAATATCTAAATATATATTATGCAAAATAGATATAATATATAACATATATAAATGCTATAGTATATTATACATATATCGCATACATAGTATATGTAATATAATATGTGTTATTATATAAATAAACAATATGACATAATATATACAATAAAATATGCAAATTAATACATAAACAAAGGGGAAACAGCAGGAAATTGAGAAATTTTATGTCTAACAGTCTGTATTTTCTCTGTGAGTATCAAAAAATACCCATAATAAGTTCACAGTTTATCCCATTTAGAATCAAAATTTATTTTAAATTAGCAATAGCAAATAACTGGTTTTGAAATAGCTGTTCATTGAAATAGGCATGAGTGCTTTCCAAGAATACAGACAACTGATTATTGAGGACATCAAGGGTGTCAATATGAGGGTGGATATGCCATCAATTTCCAATTTAATGTGGATTCCCTCCCCCCCACCTTTATGCAACAGGAGAAGAGCACAGTTGTTTTTAAGAGCACTAGCTAGAGAGTAACTGAAGTGATTGGACAAGGAGTGGGCAAAGAGAAAGTAGGTGCAGATATAAGTCTTCCTAATAGAAAAGGAGGATACTGGTAGGTCAAAGTGTCTTGGGCATCAAAGTAAAGGGAGAAAACAAACAAATACACCAGATATAGTGATTCTGCAAGGTGAAAGAGCAGAAGATCATGCCTAAGAAATAAGAAACCAGAGTTTGGGATAGCAAAGAGAAGGATCTGCCAGGTGGTGATAAGGCCTGTGGAAAATTCATAGTAATGGGTGCTGATCACAAATGGACAAATTTGTCTTAAGAGAAAAACCAAAGCCTGAAAATATGTATAGGGAATCCAGAAAAAACTTAATCATCAAACCCCCTCTGATGCTGGGCATGGTGGCGCACGCTTGTAATCACAGCATTTGGGAAGTTGAGACCGGAGGATCCGGGTTCATGGCCAGCCTCAGCTACTTAGTGAGGCACTCTGCAACTTAGTGAGACCCTGTTTCAAAATAAGGAATAAAAAAATAGGGCTGGGGGTATAGCTCAGAAGTAGAATGCCCCTGAGTTCAATCTCCAGTACTGCAAAACAAAAACAAAACAAAAACAAAAACAAAAAAAACCCCTCTGACTATAAGATAAAGGATATAGACGAAGACTTACCTCTCTCCTTTTACAGGGTCAAGGCAAGTAGCATCCTTAGAGAGGTGAGAGGATACAAAGACTGGTTAAATCAGAGAAAGTGTTTTAGAAAGCACACTAGAGAGTGCTGCTGGGAGGTTTCCCATAATAAGAAAGTGAATGAAGAAGAGCTACCCTGGCTGAGAGGGCTCCATGACAGATGACCCTGGAAACTCTATCTGGAAAGGCCCCATGAGGATAGATGGGGCTTGGGTGCCACTAACTCACCTTCATTTTCAAAAGTTTTTGAGCCCAAACAGCCTGACGACCTTGAATATCTCAATAAGGTATCTATCAGCTCAAGGTCATCCCTAAGATTTCTCTTTCTGGAATCTGGGGAGAACCAGCTATCTCCTCATTTTGTCTCTAGTGGGAAAAATAGTAGCAGGAATGTCCCTCTGAGGGCTGCAGTTAGCAAACCCAGGGAGGGGTATAAGTGGGGACAAAATGTGACAGCCGCTGGCACCAGAAAAATACAACAGAGAAGTGACAGTACATTGGCGTCAGCGGAGACCAGGGGGTGACAGCAACGACCCGGAATAAGCAGGGAATTGAAAATCAATTGCTGTACAGGAACACTGCTCCTCTACTCTTTCCACTACAGTGGGCTGTCTCTCATGATGACAAGCCATGCAGACAGGTGAAATCATACTGTGCTGTAGAACAAAGGTCAGCATCTTCTTACCCACGCAAGCTGCCGGCCAGGCTGGGCGATGCCCACAGGCTGCTACTGGTGAGCTCAAGGCATTAGAAATGGAAACAAGGAAGAGAACGGTGGGAAAGGAAAAAAGAAACTACAGCTAACCACATGAGCACACTACAACTTCACAAGAGTATTGCATTGATAGACAAGTCCTGGTAAAGACAAAGTTGTGAAGAGGAAGTGATAGAAGAATTCACAAAGAAGAATAAGGGAGAGCCACTCACAGGGCTGCTGGTATAGTTCAATAGTGTGTGCACTGCACAAGGTAGTCAGGCAGAGATGTGATTACAATGGATAATCAGTTGGCTCTGAGGAGGATTTTCCTAGATCTTGTGGATGGGACTGGTTTTATCAGGTGAGAAGCCATAAGAGCAGACATGAGGAGGAAATTCTGCCAGTGGACAGCAGCTTCTGCTGATGCCTGAGAGCCCTAGCCTGTACTACTTGATGGTGGACCCTGACTTAACCAACATTCAAAGCTGCTTGTGATGGGCACATGCCAGTAAAGGGAATCTATGGACGCTCTGTACTAAGCCACCCAGATTAAGGGACAAGTGGGAGCTGAAATTCAGCCCTCTAATCATTTGCTACATCCTGGGCCACCTTGACCAGAGGTATGTTTGCTAAAAAGGAGTGAATTCACTTTTGTGTTATGTGTTCAAAAGGAACATACCTCTTAAAGTATGCTCTGAGAGAGGTTCCTTGTGTTTTGTTTTAACTTGTCTGCCTAAAAGGCAGACAACTATCATAAGGACACCTAGTTAGTGAAACCTTAACACAAAACACTGCTCCTTTATCAGCAGTTTACTTTATATTATACACTTGGAAGGGGAAAACGTAACTTCCCAGTGTCATTAAAACCTTAGAACAAAGCAGGAATATTTTTGAGGATATCAATCTGTTTCTTTGCTTTTTATGTTGATGGATTGGAACAGACACCACAAAAGTAATGCAAAATGATGTGACCTTTTTCCTGCGGGAGACCTAGCATGAAAAGTTTGAAGTTGTAAAGTTCAATGTGCCACCTGGGAAAAAAAAAAACATCTGGTGGCATCACTGTCAAACCAGAAAATACAGCTGGATATCATATGGTGTTAAATGTAGTGCAAAGTACAAAAACATATTCCTGCCCTCTGATCTCCTAACAACACTAACCAAAGACTCAGACCCTGCTAAGACAAAGGGCATACAGGCAAGCTAATGGGGAGGATCAGGGCACAGTGGTGCATACCCGTAATCCCAGTACTTGGGAGGCTGAGATAAGAGGACAGCCTCAGCAAAAGAAGCCGGGGTGTAGTTTGGAGGTAGAATGCCCTTGGTTTCAATTCCCAACACTACACTTACAGAAGAAGAAAGAAGAAGAAGGAAGAGCAGAAGAAAAAGAGAGGAAAAGGAGGAGGAGGAAGAGGAGGAGGAGGAGGAGGAGACAGAAGAATAGAAAGATGAAGATGAAGGCAGGGAAGGTCAAGGTCTTCATATTGCACAACAGGACAAAGCAAAACCAGAGAGAAATTACATCATTGCTTCTAATTAGCAAAGGAAATTATATATATTTGGTATTGGTTATTGAACCCCAATATGACTTGGAATGTCATCTTCAGGGAAAAAAAACTAGCAGAAATTTGATATATTCTATTATTCTATTTGCTGTCATGTCACTTAGTCATTGGCTCTTTAACTTCCCTGGTCTGGGTATCTCAGGAAAGGTAGTTAAGTTCACATCAGGTTAAGTAGATTCCCCCTCTCAAAAGGCAGAATACCATGCATGGGCCAACATCAAAGCACAACTGGGAACCTTGAACATGATTTGTTTGGTGGAGCTTGCTGTCTTCTGTTTAGTTTTATTGTCCCTTTGCAGTCATTCTACACTTTCTCCACCAATCCCCATCACACCAAAGTTTGCTTTTGTTTTGACTATTGGAGAACCTGATATTGACAAGACCCAATGTGTGAATATACTCAGAAATAAAAGTGCATGACAGAAAAGGTAGTCTATCAAAAGGCCAGCCAGAGCCACCAAGTGAGAGTTGAAGAAGTAAGTGGATAATAGCTAGATTACTTATAAAAATAGAGCCCTGACCCACAGTCTACAGCAACTGCCCAAGAAACCAATACATAATATATAATGAATAGCTTAAAGAAGCAGGCCTGCTATAAATCTAATATGTAGGAAGTCAGACTACTATCTCAAGTAACAATCTAGGAAACCAAAGAGTGCCTTCTGTGACAATTAGGCCCAAATAGCCAGGACTTGATTAATGCCTAGCAATTTCCCGAATTGCTATCCATTCTTCCTACTCAGGACCAACCAGAGAAAGCTAAACATGCATCCCTACCCAAACCCATCGGGTGCCTTGCTTCTAGTTATACTACCTACAGCTTAACCATGCCAACAGTTTTCAATCATGGCATATCTGAAGTCTTCCCTTTCTCTGCTATAATTCTTTATCACTTCTCTGATGGCCTTGGAGTCTTGGCCAAAATGCAAGTGACAGTGACAGACTTCTTGGCTCTAGCAGGCTGTGAATAAATTGTCTTTACATGTTCCCATTTGGTGGGTATTTGCAGGTATGTTGCATAGGTGTGTACTGAATGGCTAAAGGGACCATTCAAACCAGAGTCTACAAGCTGCTTCCTAAAATTATATAGAGTACAACCTGCATAAATGGTTTACTATAAAAACCTATAAACTATAAAACCTGGCGCAGCCTTGGTTCCTGAAAGCAGAGAAGTAAACAAAGGGCCAGAGTGGATATGGCAAGTCGCTTTTCTTACAGACCAGGCAGCTAGCTGCACACACTTCTAAACCTCACATTTATAAAACGTCTCTGTGGCTCACCCTAACCAGAAACATGGGGAAAAGAGAATTCTGGGAAACTCAGTTCAGCCTAGGTAATATGACACCACCACAGCATGCACCTTGCCAATTTGACTCTTATACACAGCTCTTGAAAATATGTCTACACTAATTTCCAAATAAAGACAATAACAAAATCATGCTTTCATGACAGCTGAGACAGCTACCCCACCTACCAATGAAATAAGCTAAACCTTTCCCCCAAAAGATGCAAGTCCTTTTTTGTCTATAGTTGATATTCATTCTTCTATTCACACTCCTATAACTTAAACTTGAGTATAAAGTTAATTATTATTAACATTTCTTATATTAGATGGAAGCAGGTTGGGAGAGAGGAAGAAAGCAAAAATATTTGCTTAATATACACATAAACATATAAAACTCAGAAAAATAATCAAAGATATTTCAGTCTTGCTTTCTGTATTTGGTTACATTGTCATGGCTGGTATATGTAAAAGCCCTTCTCTATTACCCATTGTATATTCTCCTCAGCAAACAACTTAGCTCATCCTTGTTGCTTTCCTATATTGAGTACCTATTGTAAAATAACAAAATATTCCAAGCCACAGTAAATATTGTATCATAGTTTTCATGAGTAAGAAAGCCAACAGTGACCTCAGTGGGTGATTCTAGCTGAGGATCTCATTGAGATGTCTCAGAATATCTCAAGATGTCAGGCAGAATTGCAACAATCTGAAATGGGACTAAGCACTTGTTTCCAAGATAGCTCTCCCAAATTTTCTTTTTAATTATTTATTTATTTTGTGTGGATTGAACTCAGCCCTATTTTATATTTTATTTTGAAACAGGGTCTTGCTAAGTTGCTGAAAGTCTCACTAAGTTGCTGATACTGGCCTCAATTCTGCAATCCTTCGGCCTCAGCCTCCCAAGTACTGGGATTACAAGTGCACCCCACCATGTCCAGCTCACCCACAGGGTTTTAACAGAATCCCTTAGTCCCTTACAAGATGTTGGACAGAGGCTTCAGTTCCTTACCACATGGAATTCCTCATAAGGATGGAGTGACTTTGTGCTATGTTTTGCCTTTTCCCAGAGATTGAGCAAGGGGGCAGCGGAGGTTGGGGGGACAAAATCCTTTTGTGACTTAATCTCATAAATCACACTGTCACTTCCATTATATTTTATTTAATAGAGCAAAGTTACTGAATCTGGTCCACAGTCAAGTCCTTCTTGAAGGAAGGAGTACCAAAGCTTTTGAGGCTATATTTTAAAAGCACTGTGGTCATCATGACAAGTTCACGTGGATTATTTTTATAGTCCTGTTGTTCTTTCTGATTTTTGCAGAATCAACTCTATAGTTCATTTTATACCCAATGGCTAAAGTGGTCATTTAAAAAATGTAAATCAGATCATTTAGCTTCTGTAATTGAAGCTTTCCCATGGCTTGCAATTACACATAGAATGAGATCCAAGTGGTTTCTGTTGCCAGCAAACTCTAAGGGGCTGCTTTCGGTAAACCTCTGTGACTTCCATTTCTACCAATGTTCACTCACATCCTCTAAGCTCCAGCCCAGACATTCTCAACCTTGACACTACTGATATATCAAGCCAGATAACTCTTTGTTCTGGGAGTCTGTCCATGCACTGTAGGATATCTGGTAGCTTCCCAAACTTCATCTACCACTAGATGCTAGTAGCACCTCCCCCAAAGTGACAATCGAGAATGTCTTCATATATTGCTAAATACCTCTTGGCAGACAAGCTCACCCTTGCTTCAGAACCACCTATCTGGGCCATCTCTGTGTCTCTGGAATATGACAATCTTCTTTACAGTCTTCTTCATTTTGACTACATTTTTATTAATTTACTGCCTACCCCCTTTCCTAAATACAAATGCCTTCAGAATAGGGCTTTTCTCTCGTTCATTATGATACCCTCAGACAGTATGATAGTACCTGTCATATACTACAAGCTCAAAAAATCTTTATTAAATAATAGGTAAATAATCTCCTCAGTGGAAAATCCATTAGAGTCCCCATCTTCATCTATTCAGACTTTTTTTTAACCTGAAAAAAACTAATTTGAATGTTACCTCTCCCAGAAATTCTTATGTCACTCTAAGAAAACATGGCATATATCACTGTTCAATATGTGAATGGTTCAACACACATAGACCTTCTCTTCTGGCCTGTGTGCAACATGCATCTCTGGCCTATTGCCTGGAACCCTGCTTCTTTCTTGAAAGGGCTGAAATGATTTACACTAATACTAATACACACACACACACACACACACACACACATACACACATATTTAATTCATGCTTAACAATATGTTACAATTTAAAATCAAAACTACTAAAGGGGAGAAGGTAAGTATGTTACCTGTAAAATTAGCATGCTTTCATTCTTAGGCAGTAAATTAGAATATGAGCTTCTTTGGAACTCAGCACCATAAATGGAACCATAAATATTTACCTAGAGGGTATCAGAAAGTTTGCTTATTACTTAAGAGATTTTCTCCAAGATTAAATTTTAAAAATGCATTCCTAATATATAGAAATAAATATAAGGAGACATTATCCTCAAATTAGGGTTTATAACAAATACAGAAGCAGTTTCTAATAGGCTCTATAGTAGGATAAATAATATCCTCCAAAGATATCTGCTTCCTGATCCCTGAAAGCTATAATTATTACCTTATTTGGCAGAAGACTAACTATTACCATGTCACTGCATTAAGGATCTTGATGATGGAATTTTACTCAGCCATGAAGAAGAACAAAATCATGTCATTTGCAGGGAAATGGATGGAACTGGAAAACATTATGTTAAATGAGATTAGCCAGTCACAAAAAATAAAAAAGTGTATGCTGTCCCGAATATGCAGAAGCTAGGGAGACAGTGGATCATAAGAAGGACTCCAGATAAAGAAGGAGAAACCCTCTATGAGCAAAGAAGGTGACATAACTGAAGGTGATGTAGGAGTTGGGGAACACCCTAATGCACATGATGTACTTTCACAAACATATCAAAGCCAATCACTAAACTGAACATAAGGAGGGAGGGGGAGGGAGTGGGGCAGAAATTGGGGAAGGGTTAAATGAGAGATGTGTCCATATAGGTCTTTACCAGCTTGTACCTAACAAAGATGTATGATTACAATGCACCAATAAAAAAAATGATCTTGATGTGGCAAGATTAACCTGGATCATCTTGGCAGGCCCTAAGTGTAATCAGAAGTATCCTTATAAAAGAGAAGCAGAGAGGAAGAGTAAATGAGACAGAGGAAGAGATCATTGAAGCTTCTGTGCTGCTGACTTTGGAGATGGAGAAAGTGGCCATCAACCAATAATGCAGGGAACAGAGCTCTGGAAACTGGAAAAGCAAGGAGGATTGTCTCCAGAGCACAGGACGTGACACAGTCCTGCCTGCACCTTGCTTTTGGCCAGTGATACCGGTTTTTAAATTTCAGATAAATAGGATAAATTGTGTGATCTTAAACCCCTAAGTTTGTGGTGATGTGTTACATCAGTCAGAGTAAACTAATACAGGCTTCTTATTTTAATGACCTATAATAAAACATGATACCAAAATAGAACACTTTATGTAAATAATTTTGAAGTGAACATCATTTGATAGAAAGTTAAGTGACATTGTCAAGTTGAAATTCAAATATAGGCTTTATAAATTAATCCAATTATATAGATTTAGGGCAAGAAAAGCTACTCATTCAAGTAATATTAAATGAAAAATAGAAGATATAATGAAAAGGCCTTAACTATCAGGAAACAAATGAATAATATAAGAAAAATAAGATTTTTAAATCAGGAACAATGGGGTGTTGCTTGACTTTAAGCCTGGCTAGATCCAGGTTTTCATGATTTCATTGGGACTCTCTTTCCATCTTTCAATCTGCTTTCCCTGAAAACTGTGTTATACAATGCAGAACACCAATGTCCTGATCTACCAGAATCTACAAAAATGTGGCCATCAGGACAGTTACATGCCATTTGTTGAGGCTAATAAACAGTCCTGCTTATTGATCTTGTTGTTCCATTAAGCAGAAATGCCCCCAAGGACATCTGCAGAGCAAAGAGGAACCAGACCAAGCATAGAAATAAATGAGGGACATGTAAATAAAACTTGTCATCCCAGCATCTGGACACAATAATTAAACACCCTGGGATTTGGGGATTCAGTCTGTCCTGGCATTAATTCAGCAAAGGTACTTCTGGATGCATCTCACAGAACTCAGAGATACTGCTATTTTATATCAAGGTGAAAATGGATTTTGATGATATATTATAGTAAAAACAGAAGATGCTGAGAATGAAAACCTAATAATGATAAATGAAATACTGGACATGGGAAAAGATATCATGTTTGGCAATTAGGACATTGGACACAGGTGAATTTACATTTGAATCTAACACCTAGCATTTGGTATCTGTACTACCTTAGAGAAGTCATTGGGGAATTATTTCTGCCTGTTTTTTTTTTTTTAATATGTAAAATGTGACTAACAACAATAATAATACCTCCTTTTTTTTTTTTTGCGGTATTGAGGATGAAACTCAGGGGCATCCTACCTCTGAGCTACATCCCAAGTCCTATTTTTTATTCTTTATTTTGAAACAGGGTCTCACTAAGTTGCAGAGTGCCTCACTAGGTAGCTGAGGATGGCCAAGAATATGGATCCTCGGGTCTCAGCTTCCCAAATGCTGGGATTACAAGCATGTACCACCATGCCCCGCTAATACCTCTTTATTGTTTGTTTGGAGGATTATATAAGAAAACACACTTAACATCCTTCCTGGAACATACCAATACGTTTTTAATTATTAGTGTTTTAATTAGTAGTGGTATAAATCATCAGTGGTTAACATTAATAGATTGATAAATTTATTTTAAATCTCTAAAAAGTAAGAAATTGGACTGTATGCTATATAAAGCTTCCTCAAACATCAACATTTTTATGTTTCTGAAACTATATATAAAGTTTCTTTTGTTTTTGTTTTAGTTTTGGTACTGGGGATTGAGCTCATGGTCAATATACCTCTGAGATACACCTCCATTCCTTTTTGTTTATTTTATTTTTAAAATTTGAAGCAGAGTCTCACTAAGTTGCTGAGAGCCTCACTAGGTTCCTGAGGCTAGCATGGGACCTGTGATCACCCTGTCTCTGTCTCTTAAGTACTGGATTGCAGGAGTGCCTCCACCACACCTGGCAATTGTATTATACATCTTAAGTGATGACTCATTCTTCTTTGCTGTCAAGATTTTTTTTTCTTTGTGTCTTTCATAGATTTGATTATGATGTCTCTAGTTGAGATTATCATTATGTTTATCCCTACTCGGTATTTGGTGAACTACTTGGATCAGTAGACTAATGTTATTTTAATCAAATTTGAAGTTTCCAGCTATTGTTTTTTTAGTCTCTTTCTCCTCATCTCATAATGATATCTATGTAATGGGAGTCTCGGAAGAAGAGGTGAGGAGAAATAAAAAGAGCTGGGATGCAGCTGAGAGGTAGAACACCCCTGTGTTCAATTCTCCAGTACAATACAACTAATGATAATGGGTATACCAGAAGACTCAGAGATATTTAGTAACCTGCTAATGTACAGATTACAATGAAACAGAGGTTTCCATTTCCAAATGTTCCAAATGTGATGTTTTTAATTGTGTGTGTGTATGTGTGTGTGTGTGTGTGTGTGTGTGTGTGTGTGTTACTAGAGATTGAGCCCAGTGGCATTCTACCTCTGAGATACACCCCACCCCCATCCCTTTCTATTGTTTGTTCTGAAACAGGGTCCTGCTAGGTTGCTGAGAGTCTCAGTATGGTGCTGTGATCTTCCTGTCTCAGCTTCTTCAGGCACTGGCATTATAGGCATGTGCCACCACACTCAGCAAAAATAAAAAACCTAAATTTTTATTAACGTAATAATTTAATTTTTATTAACATATATATCAATATTAGTGGGATACAGTGTGATGTTTCAATGCATTCATGTAGCATGCACTGATCAAATCAGGGTAATCAGCCTTCGAGCTCCTCTCTTCCAGATCTTTAAAATTTGAGCCCCAGCAGGGTATGGTGGCCCAAACCTGTAATCCCAGTACTTGGAAGGCTTAGACAGGAGGATGGTAGGCTCAAGGACAGCCTCAGTAAGTAATGAAACTCTCATTAACCTAGTGAAACCCTGTTTTCAAAATAAAAAATAGGGCTGGGGATATAACTCAGAGTTAAAATGGCCCTGGGTTCAATCCCCAGTAAAACACACACACACACACACACACACACACACACACACACACAATTGACCACTAACAACCACTAACAATATGTCCTACTGGGCTAGACCACATGCCGTGCTGCACTGCCTTCCTTCTCTGTCCCCTTTTCCTGTCACAGCTCTCAGTAGGCCACCTAGGACTTCCAAACCCCATGAACCTGATCCCTACTGGGTTCCATGGAGCCCATGCAGCTCCACTGCTGAGACCCAAGCCTCATTCCTCTGCCAGGTCTAATGCCTTGCTATTCAAAGTGGGACACTTTGAATTTGATCAGCATCACCCGGGAGCTTGTTAAAAACACAGAATCTGCTTCTCCACCTCAGTCCTACTGAGTAGGAACTGGCATTTTCCGAAGCTCTCCCAGGTGATTTCTATTCACACTAAGGTTTGAGAAACACTATCTGGAATGTCAGCCACAGTGGATGCAGATTATCTTAATTGCTCAGGAATCTTTCAGCCTATTAATCACCTTTCCACATTAGCCATGAAGTTTGATTCCTGTAAGCATCTCCTTTCTTAATTTTATTCAATAGTAGTTCTTCTCTGACTATATTTCAGAGAATTTGGTAACCAGGTAAATGTTTAGATTTGGGATGAGTCCTTTGCCTCACTCAAAAGAGAAAGTATTCCTCAAGTCTTTAACTAAATGCCCCCTGGAAAGGGTGCTTCTTATTTAGGTCTGCAACAGCTCAGCTTGTTGGTTACAAATGAGTACTGCAGCTTCATTAGGTGAAGTAGTATTCTTTCAATCATAATAATGATTTAAAACAACTGACTCGACCTGGTTTAAACAAAAAGGGGACTTTCTGGTTGTGCAATTGGAGAGTCTTGGCTTCGCTCCTGCCCTCTCTATATTAGCCTCACTTGTCCTTTATGTCCTAAATATTTTCAGTTTTAAAATGTTATTGTGATAGGCAAAAATGATATTACATAAGCTGGGCGTGGTGGCGCACGCTTGTAATCCCAGCATTTGGGAAGCTGAGACTGGAGGATCCAGGTTCGTGGTCAGCCTTAGCTACCTAGTGAGGCATTCCACAACTTAGTGAGACCCTGTTTCAAAATAAAGAATAAAAAATAGGGCTGGGGATGTAGCTCAAAGGCAGAATGCCCCTGAGTTCAATCCCCAGTACCACACAAAAAAATGATATCACATGGTTGTTTTATTTTGCATTTCATTGGTTACTATTGTGGTTTAATATATTGTTTAATATATTTGTTTTTGTATATCTTCCTCAGTGAATAAGCCCCTGAAGGTCCCTTTTCCACTTTTCTTTTACAGATGGTAAATCACAGTTAGCAGCTTAAACATGTAGGATGGTGATTCTGGTTGCACGTTAAATTGATCAAGGGAGTTTCATATTATAAAAGTCTGTTATGACCCCACCTCCAAAGATTCTGGTTTAATTCATGCAGGGTCTGTTTGAGAAGCTCCCCTGGGATTCTAAGTTGCTTCTAAGTTTGAGAACTGTTAATGCGTTGAAGCACCCTTCTTACCTGCATCTCTTTTATGTTACACCTGAGCTTTTTATTTTACTCTGGATTCCACTAAGTAGCTCTAGTAAATGAAGCACTTATTCAGACCCTGGAAAGAAAAGCATGAGATCATGACCACTTAGTATGAATTAAGTCAAGCAAGCAGCTACTTCTCCAGCAACATTGATGTAGCAGTGGTTAGACTTATGATATACTTGCTAGTAATAGGCTAAAACTTTCTTTTTACATGAAAAGGACAAATTATTCAAAAGTGATGAGTACCAGAGATGAGTCTTTTAGGCAGATGGAAGTGACCCAGTTATGAGTAGATTTTGTTTGCCTCAAGCCCAGCAAGCAGGCTGTTACCATAGCAACAAAGATAAGCTGGGTCAGCAAGGCAAGGTGATAAGATAAATGGGTATGAGACCTAGAAACTTACAGACCCCAGACTTGAATGGGAGTTGAAAGACACCATGTATCCTCTCACATAGTCACTGATTAAGCTCAATGATGTCACACTAGACTGGCTGTCCTTATAAAGGGAAGTAGTCTATGGTCAAACTCCAGGGAAGGAGAATCACCTGTATAAATAGTATTGGGAAGGCAGGAAGAGACTCTGGACCTCTCCTGTGCTTACTATCGCTCAGTGGCAGCAAGTGCACAATCTGGAACCCACACCTTTTGGGGTAAGTTTCTTGCAGCCTATTGCCATGTAAATGGGGATAAATCAGTGTCCTGGTTCACACTCTGGCTCCAGGGAAACCCATTTTGGTCTTATGAGGCCCCCCAATGAGTGCCCGTCCATTTTTCCCCCATCTAAGATGAGACACACTTCATACTTAAAAAAATCCCTGAATGACTGTTATCACCTGGTTAGAGACCCCGAGTCTTTGGCAAAATGACAAAAATGGAAATAATCCTGAAAAAGAAGAGCACAGGAGATTGCAGTAGGGAGGACAGCTTCTGGCTCAAAAGCCTGGCCCTAGTGGCAACCATCTGTCTGTGGCTGTCATGAGTATTTTGGAAATCACAGCATTTTAGCAATTGGAAACACCAGCAATACCTGGAGTGTGTATATATTTATATACACATACATATGTATATACACATACATATACATGCACCCACCTGGAAAAAAGGGGGGGGGGAACCACAGGCACAGGCAAGACACAAGTATACCTTCTAAGGGGAGCAAAAGGCAGCGGAGGATGAATCAAGGCAGAGGCAAAAGTGGCAAAGTCTCATTGAGGTAGGAAACTCAGTCAGAATCTTAGAAATATTGTTAGGAGTTTAGACTCAGATGGGAGAAAGTAAAAGTTTCCCAACCCCTCCCCCTAGCTGCCAGCAAGCAAGTGAGCAGACACTTCCAAAAGATAAGGGAGCTGTTTCTTTGGCAACCCAGAATCCAGGAGCTCTCCCTAATGTAAACAAGAGAGAGCCAGTTAAAAGATTGGAGAGAGCTGGGGAGTGGAATGTAACTTAAGTGCCATGCTTATATGCTAGGTATAATAAATTTCAAGATTACCCCTCCCGTCTCCAAAGTGAGAGACTGAGGGTTTAAGAATCATGTGAGTCCTTTGTTTGAGGCTCAGTTCCCTGAGTTTGTCAATGGAGCCATTTACTGGTAAATAAATAAACCTGTCTCTGATTTTGGCCTCCAGGAATCCTGTCTGGAGAACCAAGGTGAACTGAGGAGGGGGAACTGAGTCTCCTGCAACATTACACTCATAAAAGTCATCCCTGGTGGACTGTGAGACCACTTTCATAAAGTCCACAGTTGATGCCTAGCTGGACTTACCCCTGGCTGGGCTTCTAGCATAAGTATACCTGCTCTTTCATAGATGAATATACCCATCTATGGGTTCTCAGCTACTGACTCCAGCAAAACAGACTGACAGCACTGTAAGAGCCATGGCATCTAAAAAGCCTTTCCTTACACCCATGGAAATGTTTTCTTTTGTTGTGATAGGAAGAGGAGACTGTGGTCCCCAGATTACTCCACAAACCATTCTCATGGATTGAGTTAAGAAGATCAGAAAAGACCTAGGTAGCCATACCACCAACTCTGACCAATATGTTCAGGCCTTTGAATCACTGACCTCCTTATATGACCTCACTTGGAGAGACCTGCAGCTGCTCCTAGGCCAAACCCTAACATCCTTGGAAAAGAAGCGAGTTTATCAGGGAGCCCAGGAGGTGGCAGTAATTATTTATATTGCATACTAGAAGCACTGAGAAAGGCTAAAGTTAAACCCTTCAATTTTGGGCAGTTAGCAGCCACACATCAAAGCCCAAATGAACCTCCAATGACCTTTCTGGAAAGATTTAGGGAAGTCATAGTTACATTCGCTAATGTGACCCCAGAATCTATAGAAGGGAAGGTCATCCTTAGAGATAAATTTCTAATCCAGTCTGCACCTAATGTAAGGAGGAAACTCCAAAAGCTGGTGTCAGCTCCTGAAAAATTCACTTTGGATCAACTAATGCAGGCTATATTCTTTTCATAAGCTCTATCCTCCACAAACATCTTGAAACATACTCAAACCTTCTGCAACTTGCTTTTAACCTTCTGATTTTATGCCAGTCCTTTTTTCCCATTAGGGACAATGTAGGTTAAACTTTACTTTATCATACAAAATTCTTTTTTATCCCTAAAATATTCCTTTTTCTTTTTACCTTTCCTTACTCAAACTTTTCATACTCATGTACCTTATTACATCTCTCTCACTCTTACATATTGGTTTCTTTCTGCCTTAATTCTTTTCTTGACTCTATATTTTGAAATGATTTTATAAACTTTTAACAATATAATAAACAAGTTAAAATAATCTACCCAAGTTTTACAGTGACCTGAACTTTAAAGAGTTACAGCTTTTCTTTTAAGATTTTTACATTTTAGCTAGGACTGATGGAAATAACAAACCTCTCAAGCAACCTTGAACAGCACTTTATCTTAATACACACAGCAAAAGAGAAAAAGGCAGCCTAGGGCTTTTTCCCCCCTCTTTGGTGTTTTTCTGGAGGGATGAGACAAAAAGGGGTATAATTTTAAACAATACTGAAGGTAAGGCCTATACCAAATTTATCTTGGGTTTCCTGATATTATATCTCTTCCCAACAACAAAGCTGGGATCTTGGTATGACTGAAAAGGAATGGGAGAAGTGGAGGTCATCCTAGGAGCAGGCTATCTTTAGTTTAAAAAAAAGTGTTTAAGGGACTGGCCCAATATGGAACAGTCACTTTATGAGAGGGTCTTGGACCAGGGGAGAAAGGCAGCATGGAGAATCTGACCCTCATGTACACGAAGAATTGAATAGACTGTGATCCCACCTTTATTCCCAAGACTCTTCAGTTTTTACTCAGGTGATGAGAACCTGGAGAGGTGGCCCTGAGACCCACAATTGGGGACTAGGGGTCCCTTAGGATCTGAGGGCACTGGGACTTCTCATGGTCCCCTTTACACTGTGGGAAGGGCCTTGAGGGGTGTTTGTGGCCCCTTTGCTGAGGACATTCATGCTTGAAGTGCTCTGGCTTCCCACACCTCAGGCAGACATGAGTCTGGGCTCCCTGGGGATTGGTATCTGTATGCATAGCAGCCAGAATTTTTCCATGGTGTTTTTCTTTGTTTTCTCTTTTCCCAGTTCTTGTTATACTACACTGAATTCAAAATCACCCCATGTAATCCCCATAGCAAGAGGCTAAAGAATAAAAACTATGAAACCATATCAATGAATCTAAAAGAAAACATTTGACAAAAATATAGACTCAACTAGAAAAAGTCAGAAAATATTGAATAGAGAGAAATTTCCTCAACTTAATAAAGAGCATCTTCCCAAAACTTGTGGCCATATTATATTTAATTGTGAAAGACTGAATGTTTTTCCCCTAAGATTAGGAATAAGATAAGTATGTCTGTTCTCACCACTTTTATTCGACAAACTGCTGAAAGGCTGAAATTTCTGGTCAGCCAAATAAGAAAAAAGTAAATAAAAAGCAAAAAAATAAAAGTCAAGAAGGAAAAAAAAAAACTGTCCCTGTTTTTTCAAATGACATGATTGTCTATGTAAAAAGTCCCAAATAATCTGCAAAATTGTATCTAGAACTAATAAATTTAGCAAGGTTACAAAATACAAGATAAATATACAAGAATAAAGTATATCTCTATAATAGCAGTAAGTATGGGTAACAAAATTCAAATGAAACTCTACTTACAATCATACACACAGACACACAGACAAACACAGAGAGAGAGAAAGAAGAGGAAGAGGAGGAGGAGGAGGAGGAAGAAGAAGAAGAAGAAGAAGAAGAAGAAGAAGAAGAAGAAGAAGAGGAAGAAGAAGAGGAAGAAATACTGGTACCAGTATACATAAGTGTAAAACTAACAAAATGTGTATAGGACTTGTATTCTTATGAAATAAATAAAATCCAAGCAAGTGGAGAGACATACTGTGTTCTTTAATTTTAAAGATTTAGTATAGATGTATCCATTGTCCCTAACCCGATTTATAGATTTGGTATCAGTCCTATTGCAATCCCAGCAAGATATGTTGTAGATATAGAAAACTCCTAAAATTTACATGGAGAGACAAAAGGAGCAGAAAAGCTAAATAAATTTTGGAAAAGAAAAATAAAGTGGCAGGGGGGGCTGTTCTACCCATACAGCTGCAGTAATGCGGGGGTCCAGTCCTCGTGGCAGTAGGGTTGGGGGTCCTTTGATAGGTGTGGAATGAGATGAGGTCGCGAGAATACGCTCACACCAAATGCAGTGAAGAAGCATATCTGTTTTATTATTTGTTAGTAGCTGTCTTATACTTTTTTTTTTCTTTTTGAAATGAGGCATATAGAACAGGAATTTTTACAGACTTGTTTTTCTAAAGGTTATCTTTTTTTTTTTTTTTTTTTTTTTTGCGGTACTGGGGATTGAACTCAGGGGCATTCTACCTCCGAGCCACACCCCAGCCCTATTTTTTATTCTTTATTTTGAAACCTAGTCTCACTAAGTTGCGGAGTGCCTCACTAGATAGCTGAGGCTGGCCGCGAACCCGGATCCTCCGGTCTCAGCCTCCCGAATGCTGGGATTACAAGCGTGCACCACCACGCCCGGCTCTAAAGGTTATCTTTTACAAAATACAACACATATATAAAATTCTTTTAGTACATACAAATTCTTAAAAATACAACACGTATATAAAAATTATTTTCCATTAGTTTAAATCTTTACTATTTGTTTAGCTCCTTTAAGCAGTGTTCTTTATCTCAGGTAGCTAGAGGGTTAATGTATCCTATAAAATTCCAGGGAGACAAAGTGGTGGTGGGCAAAGACTATTTGTAGTAATTATTTTAGATAAACTTGCAAAGCCTGTTTCTTGACTAATGTTTGTAAGAGGTTAATGAATTGGGTTGTCTCAAGGCACTGCTTTTTCAGCTAATATTAAAAGTCACTATCCGAACAACCACCTGTTTCTAAGAAATTTTCCTTTATAATTAATGTAAAAACAAACCCCAAAGCACCCAAAATTTACAGAATATAAGGTAATACAAAGTGGGATATGCCACACATTCCTTCTTTCGGAATCGTCTGCGTTGCAGGACTCCAGCAGACTGAGCCTTGCTCAAGATCCAGCTATTAAGGAGCTGTGGCACAGTAATCAAGAATTAATGCTATTGATCAGTGGAGGCAAATAATCAACCCAGAAATGGACCCATATAAACATGCCTGACTGATTTTGACAAAGGCACAAAAGCACTTCAAAGGAAGAAATACAGACTTTTTGAGAAGTAGTGCCAGAACAATTGATCACCACAGACAGACAAACAGACCAATCTTGAGTCAAACCTCACACCTTATACAAACATTAACTCAAAATCCATCGTTGACTTCAATATAGGACAGAATTGCAAACCTTTTTTATTTTTTTTCTGGTACTGGGTATCGAAACCAGTAGCATTCTACCCATAAGCTACTATTTTGTTTTTTATTTTGAAACAGAGTCTCACAAAGTTGCAGAGGGCCTCACTAGGTTGCTGAGGCTGGTTAAAAACCTGGCATCTTCCTGTCTCAATGTACCAAGTAATGGAATTATAGGTGTGTGCTACCACCCCTGACTAGAACTACAAAAATTTTAGAAAAATGATGCACAGGGTAGGGAGGAAGAAACGAACAAGGACCTTCAAATTAAAAGCTACTCCAATTGGAAAAGAGTTAGTTCCTCAAACAAAACATACACACACACACACACACACACACACACACACACACACACACACACACCAGCAATTCTACTCCTAAGAATCTCTGCAAGAGAAGTAAAACAAATGTTCACACAAAAATTTGCACTGAATATTCAGAATAGCACTATTCATTATTACCGGAAGGTAGAAACAAACAACCCAAGTGTACGTCAACCAAATGAGTGGGTAAACATAATGCATATAAAGCCACAAAATTCAATATTATTCAGCTCTAAAATTAAGTGAAGTACAGATACATGCTACAACATGGATGTAACTTGAAAATATTATGTTAATTTTGAAAGACAGATACATGGGCCACATGTTGTATGATTCCATTTATGGGAAATACACAGAATGGGTAAATTCATATGGGCAAAAAATAGATTGGTGGTGTTTATGAGACATGAGAGGAAGAAAAATGGAAAGTGACTTCTAATGGATAGATGTTTATTTTAGAGGAAAGTAAAATATTTTAAAATTTAGTGATAAATTCCAAAAGAGTAATAGTCATACAACTTTGACATAATAAAATACCATGAATTGTACATTTGTGAATATGCTAAAAAAGCTTCTGAATTATACATAGCAGTGATGATTGTATAACTGTAACTATAGTAAAATCACTGACTTGTATAATTGTACATGTACCATGAACACTAATTTATATCGTAGTGATGGTTGAACACCTCATACATGTGCTAAAAACAGTAAATTACACATGATGCATTTCTTTTAAATGGAATCATAAAATGTACGACCCTCATGTCTGGCTTTGAATCATTTCAACTACATGCCCAATAGTGCACTCGACTCCAAAAACAAACTATGGCTAATTCCTTTGAGCTGTTAATCATTCTTTATTCTTAAATGATATGCGCCCCCTGCTGAAAACACTAGAGGATTTATTTCATTAAAGTAAATCATCTGGAATGATTCTCCATTGACAACTTATCTGGCCTTTCTCACATGATGTACCGCCTAGTTGAGTTTTGAGATAGCAAAAGGGTGGACCCCATGATATAGACCCTGTTAGGTCTTGACGTTGCCTCTATTTTAGCTACAAAAGCTTTATCTGTTGTTTTAAAATCTGCTATCATTTTTGTTTTGTGATTTTAACTGAAAGACATGTTACTTTATTTATTTATTTTTTTGCTAGAATTATTGATGTCAAAGACTCTATTATACTTCTTTTTAAATCTGGAATTGAATCCAGGGGCATTCTACCTCTGATTTATATCCCCAACCCTATTCTATTTTTCACTTTGAAACAGAGTCTCTCTAATTTCCTGAGGAATGTGGTATTTCCCACTCTCTTATGCATACTCTTCCAGTAAAAGGTTTATTTGGTTGCAACTTCTATAGCAACAAAGGGATTCCAAGGTGAAAAGGCACTTTGGTTCTGAAAGGCATCTGCTGTCATCATGGGCGAGGAAAAATGAGGACACATTTATAGTGGTACTCCCTTTTAATGTGGGAACCTTCTCTCCCTACCTATGTAGTTATGTTAAGATATATAGGCACACCCCTAAACATGACCATAGCCCTGAAGATAATTACCTCAATAACTGTTACATTTTTGGCCACTAGTCTGTGTTGACTCCATCAAGCACTTCATATATTAACTCACAGAAACTTTTGTAGTCATCATTCCTCTGGACAGATAAGGAAACTAAGAGTCAGAGATATTCAGTAACCTGCTAATGCACAGATTACAATGAAACATAGAGAGATTCCAACTCCAGATATAATGCTTTTTTAGGTGTGTGTGTATGTGTGTGTGTGTGTGTGTGTGTGTGTGTGTGTGTGTGTGTGTGTGTTTGAGCCCAGGAGCATTTTACTTCTGAGATATACCCTCATACACCCCCAGCCCTTTTTATTTTTTGTTTTGAAACAGGATCCTGCTATATTGCTGAGGTGTCCTCAAATCTGTGGTCCTCCTGTCTCAGCCTCCAAAACACTGGCATTACAGGCATGTGCCACCACACCCAGCAAAAATCAAAAGTTTAATTTTATTAATATGTAATAACTTAATTTAATTTTATTACCATGTAATAATAAAACTATTTTTTAATTTTTATTAACAACAATATTAATGGGATACAGTGTAATGTTTCAACACATTCACATAGCATACAGTGATAAGGGTATTAGGGTAATTAGCCTCTGAGCTCCTCTGGGGTCAATGTCTCTCAAGACAAAGTTTTTGAATTGAGAGGGGAGAGGGAAGAAGACAAAAGAGCCAACCTCCTCAATCAAATCTCAAGCCTCCCTTTTATTAGTAAAATTCATACAGAGTTCAAGTTGTTTTTCTTTAAAAAGTAACAAAGAAGTTATCTACATTTTTATTAAAACGTATCAAGCATTACAACAGTTAATTGTGTAGGTTTAACTTTAACTCTAGGCTACCATAACAGGAAGCTTAGGAAGTTGTTTTTCTTATGTTAGGAAGAAGTATAGTAGAAAGAACAAGAGCAGGTGCCCTTGCCTTCAGTGACCCCTTCGGATGGCCTTCCAGCAAAGCAAGCAGAAAGCTATAAATTTGTAAGCCAATAATTTCTAGGCTCAAAATCATTTCTCTCTCTCTCTCTCTCTCTTCCTCTCTCTTCTCTCTCTCTCTCTCTCTCTCTCTCTCTCTCTCTCTCTCTCTCTCTCTCTCTCTCTCTCTCTCTCTGTAAAATGATTCCATGTAGGCAGCAAAGGCTTTCTTCATCTGATGGTGTCTAGTATCTCGGTGCTTCTTGATTACTGCAAGGCATACAAGAAAAATAAGTAAAGCAAATCCTCTCAGTCCACAAATGGGTAAACCAGAACAAGGTTTGAAAATTGATTCACTGAAGGGATTCTTCAAAGTCCTTCCAGACTTTAGATTTTGTTGTTGAATTAGAAGTATTTGGCTTCTTAATTCCTGAGCTAAACTGGAGATGTTCTGTTGGAATTTACCTTGATGTGTGCCCAACAGATGTTTTTTTATCTTAAACCAATCATGGTGAGAATCATTATAGGGCAAAGGCAGGACACAGATATGGTCATGACCAGATTCACACTGTAAACTTTGTTTTTCAATGAGAGCCTGCTGTTGCTATCCCAGTCATATTATTGATGATTCTAATGCTCTTATAGAACCTATTTGTGTCTGATAGATCATCTTTCTGGTTACACTGGTCATAAATTTATTAGCAACAGTTGCAGTATGAATGCATTCAGCAAGTGAAACTCCAGCAATAGTTTCTGTGACTATAATAGTTATAGCAAACACTAGAACAGCTATTAGAGTAGCAAATAATCTTTCAGGTCTTGATTTGCTTAATTTAGCTTTGAGAATTTGTAATTCTGAATTTTTCTCCCAAGGATGCATGAGATTTACAGAAAGTCATCCTTGGGATCATCCTTTTTAATATCCATAAGGTAGTAATGTTAAGCTACATGGCACTGGAGTGAGTAAAGCAAAAGGGCAAGTGCACTTGGGTAATATTTAAACCCAAAGTATCATTAGTAATTTTTATGGTATAGTTGGAGTTTGAGACTAACATATAAAGGTGAGGAACACACACCGTAACAGATATTATGTGTATGGGTCATGGTATTATCAGCAGAATGAGAATAAATTCCATGTGAGATTTAAGTAAACGTGGAAGTTTAAGCCTGCAAACCTTATAATACCAAGGGCTTATTCATCCAATTTTATTAATTTGGAGAATGGGCCCTGAAACCCCCCTTTAAAGAGGCTCTAAATAAATTTTCTGACATGTAGGCAGATTCCCGTTTGTCAAGAATCTCCATAGCACACTGGGTGACCTCTTTTATGCCTCCCCAAGTTACCCATGTTCTTACCAGCATGGTGATGCATAAGCTGAACAGAGGCACTCCTGGTGGCCAGGGATCAGCATTGCTTTTAATACACAGTTACTGCTTCTGAGGAATCAGGTTGGTTGGTTGATTTTTCCAGCTTGTGGTAAGGTTTGATTCATTTGTCAGGCAGCCAAAGTGTTCCAGTTGCTGTCAAGATACAAGCATACTCTTGTCTCCAGGTTAGCAAGACCCTGCTATCTTCCCTCATCATATAATTCTTTGTAAACAACTTTAGGGAAAGAACCCTGCAATGAGTGCTTTTTGAAAATGTTTTTTGTATGGGTAAGTTACCATAGGCATCAAAAATTTTAAAAATAAGAGTATATAAAGCTTTGTGTTTATAATGTATTTAGGAGACAACACCCCACCTTTTTTGTTTTTCAATCATGGCAGGGTGTATTCTGGTTTGAAGTAATGTTTAAGAGGTAACAACTAGTTTTAAAAGTGAGGAGTCAGGAAGTTTTAAAAAAAATTGTGCTGTTTTAATCATCTGTGATTTATATACCACGTACTCTCAGTCAGCCACTATATTTAATGGTTGACTAGGGAATAGTTGGAGACAAAGAATGGTCACTGTCAGTTTTGTTTTTTTTTAGTAGAAGAATGATTTTTAGAGATTAAAAATTCCAGTGATCAGTAAACCAAGTAATTGCTGCTTTTTCTGATTTACTGGAACCATCAATGAAAACAGAGCACAGGGAATTGGTGTGGATGAAATTACTTTTGGTAAAAAGCAATGAAGCATAGGAATTTCTTGTAAAAGTTCATCTCAGGGTAAGGAGAATTTAATTTTTGACCAAGCATTTGGTCACAATATATTTTAGATATTGCCATGGAGAAAGTGCTTGAACTTTATTTGGTGTAATAATGAGGCCTCTAGACTGAGCAGAATTTTGAAGATGCTTATAAGCCTCTCGTAATAATGTAAATGATGAGGCTGCAATAAGAATATTACATAATGATATAGTAAAGCTTTAGGAAAAGCCTGCTGAGTGGGCAGGATAGAGTTATATATACAATGTTAACATATCATGGGCTAGTAATTATTTTGTAGCAAAGCATTTTACTACAAAAGTTCTGAAGTATTTTTGAATGGGCTCAGCATTATTTATTTTTGGCACAGAAAATCTAATTTTGTTGTCAGTATTAACAATTGGGGTTGTAAAAAAGCAATCTTTTAAATTAATAATTATGAGACAAAGTGCTTAAATTTATATTTAGTAATTGATGTTTTAGTATTTTAACTTAAAAATAATTTAGATTTTTAAAAGATATATATTTATTAAACTTTATTTTACTTATATTTGCCTAGTTTACCCATGTTTTATTATTTTAGATTAATTGATGAAAACCAAGATATTAAATAAATACTGTTAACATCTTAAGTTATTATTTTAACAAAAATCCTTAAAACAGTGAACACTGCCTTTTAAATATCAAATAGAAGCAGACAATGCAATTTTAGTTGGATAACCTCAAAAAATCTGTTAATTTTTAATGACATATTTTACTTTTTTTTGCCAGCAAACTCAGATTAACTTAATTTTTAAGAATGCAGATCAAGGGAACTAAAAGGTATTTGGATCCACTTTTTGTTATTGCCAGGCATTTTATTTCTACATACAAGGTACTAAATATAGTGCCAGATTTAAAGTTTTAGCTATCAAAACACAACCTATTGCAAATATCTGTCTTGTGGCAGTCAGTATAGAATAAAGGACACAAATATGCAAACATAGAAGCCTATACAGCAGAGGATGTCTGGGGCAGGGTCCACCCATCACAGCTGACACTGAATCAATTAGTTCAGGTGGCCACTAGACACCATGAAGCAGACTCTACATCAGACATTGCCGCTGTTTATTTTTTTAGGAGATAAAAGCCCAAATATTTAGATTTTTGATAATGTTCTAGAACAAACCTTTATTTTAAAATTTACATTAGGGCCAAGCAAGATAACAAAATCTAGTGGTGTTTTTTTTCCTTTTTGTCTAACATTTTTGTCTTTTATTTATTTAATATGTACCCCAGGGATAAGTTTTTAGCATGATCTAAGATTTTTAAAGCCTGAGACATGCACCCCTCATTATATTTTAAAAGTCATACGCTATACTGAATGGGGGGGAGGTGACCAAGGAACAGGTAAGTGTTACAGTTTTGGGTGATCACACACCCTTACAGCTGTGGGTTCTTCTCAGCAATTATAGAAATAATAGTCAGGAGATTTCCAGGTGCAAGCAGCAGGATTTTATTACAAGTAGAGAGACAGAGAGGGGAAAAAAAAAAAAAAAGGGAAAAGAACAACAGCAGCCTCTGAAG
Source organism: Graphiurus murinus (assembly GCA_004027655.1). Lineage (NCBI taxonomy): Eukaryota > Metazoa > Chordata > Mammalia > Rodentia > Gliridae > Graphiurus > Graphiurus murinus. The sequence goes on from PVLC010003103.1 coordinate 46,050, forward strand.
AGACTGAGCTTCCGAGCGGAACGCTTCCTCCCCTGGAATTTCTGATCTTAAGGAGCTTCTCTTGCAACCTTATCTTGTCTTTCCCAGGTCTGATTGTACAGACCTTGGCCCACTAGCTATCTCTGTTCCATCCACTGAATGCAGGTGCTGATGAGCCTGCTTTGTCAGCATCTAACTCCCCTTATAGTCTTTTGTTTTAAATCACCAAGTTTAATCACTCTAAGTTTCAAGGTCTGTGACTTTTTGCAGCTTTTTAGGTCTGGGCATCTTATCTCATTGCCATGGTACTCAGCTTGCTTGCTCCAAAGCAAGTCAGTGTTCTTATCTTTGGTGTCATGGCAATAACCTGTCTGCAGCTCACCCTGCTTGATTGTATAGGGACAGATGAGACCTGTTGGTATAGGGACCTGTAACCGGGTCAGTAAGAGCTTTCCAATCAAAAGGGGTTAATTTATAGCTGAATAATTCAGCGTTAAGAGTTTCTTTAGTAAACGTATTTTGTAAGCCATTTTTGCTTATGCTTCATTTTAACTCTTAAGATACCTGAAAGGGCAAAGATGTATGTCTTAGATTTTACCCTTGAGCCCTGACAACAAGGAAAACCTGTATTTCTCCAGCAATAGCAGTCACCTGTAATCAGGCAGCTATTACAGGCTCTGATCTTTTAGAAATCTCTATAGGGGAGAGAGAGAGGGGTAGATGGCCAAGCTGATGGATGTGGCAAAGGAAATTTTTCCTCCCTGGGCACAGGATCCCAACTTCAGAGGGGGAGGAGTGGGAAGAGGAGGAGGCAATCTGCCCTGTAGTGGGGCAGAGAGGAGGGACCCCTTGGAAAGAGTCAACTTACCCTTTAGTGGGGTTGAGGGGTCAAACCCCTGAGGAGTATAGAAAGGATATGGAGCAGCTCTGACTAGCCCCCAAGTTATTAGGGGGAAAGGTGTATCTTTATTTCTTGTTTTTGGTGGTGCTTTAAAGTTTTTCTAACCTGCTCTCAAAGCTAAGTTTCCTCTACCTGGGAACTGTGGGCAATACTGGATTGCTGTCTATGTGAGCAGTCTTTAACTGCTGTTGTAAGTTTTAAATAAAGACCTGCTAAGCCGGGCGTGGTGACGCATGCTTGTAATCCCAGCATTTGGGAGGCTGAAACCAGAGGATCCGGGTTCGCGGCCAGCCTCAGCTACCTAGTGAGGCGTTCCGCAACTTAGTGAGACCTGGTTTCAAAATAAAGAATAAAAAATAGGACTGGGGTTGTAGCTCAGAGGTAGAATGCCCCTGAGTTCAATCCCCAGTACTGCAAAAAAAAAATAAATAAATAAATAAAGACCTGCTGCTCTCTATCCAGACCCATTGTAGGAAAACCTCTCACTGAAGTTCTGCTCCTTGGAGACTATCCCAAGAGAGTGTCACTGGTCGTCACCAGACTGTTGCATCGTTATGATTGGCTCTTCTCCCCCTGAAAAAGCAGCTTGCACTGATTGATGTAAATGCACTCTTCTATTCTTCTCTTTTGATGTGTGTCCTCCTCACACAGGGTACCATTTGTTGTAGTTGTTCTTCCAGGCTCAAGACCATCAGAGTTCCGAATCGATGAGATTCAGTTTTCTAAAGACAAAGGTTTTGAGTTGAGAGGTAAGAGGGGAGAATCCAAGAGAGCCAACTTTCTCGAACAACTCTCAAGACTCCCTTTTATTAATAAAGTTCATATAGAGTTCAAGTTTCTTTAAAAATGAATAAAGAAGTTATCTATATGTTAAAGCATATCAAGCATTACAACAGTTAACTATATAGGTTTAACTTTAACTCTAGGCTATTACAATAGGATGCCTAGGAAATTGTTTTTCTTATGTTAGAAAGAAGTATAGCAGAAAGAGCAAGAGCAGGAGCCACTGCCTTCAGTGACCCCTTTTGATGGTCATCCATCAAAGCAAGCAGAAAGCTATAGATTTGTAAGGCGATAGTTTCTAGGCTCAAAATTGTTTCCCACATCTCACACCTTATACAAACATTAACTGAAAAATTCATCATAGAACTTACAATCTCCATAATGGGAGTCCCAGAAGAAGAGGTAAGGAGAAAGAGACTGAAAAAAGGTTGAAAAAATACAATACCTAGAAACTTTTAAAATTTGATTAAAATATTATTCTACTGATCCAAATAGTTCACCAAACATCAAGTAGGATAAACATAATGATAATCTCAATTAGAGACATTATAATCAAATTCATGAAAGACACAATGATAAAAATCTTGAAAGCAAAGAAGAATGAGTCATCACATACAGAAGTATAATACATTTGCCCAGTATTTGCACATCTTTAATCCCAACTACTCTGGAGACTGAGGCAGGAGTTTCACAAGTTTGAGGCCAGCTTCAGTAATTTTGTGAGATTATAGTTCAAAACAAAAATTTAAAAGGGCTGGGATGTAGCTCAGTGGTACAGCCCCCCCAATGTTCAATTCTCTAGTACAATACAAATAATGATAATGGACTTACCAGAAAGAATAAAATTGAAAAAAGCAGTGAAATGACATTTGAATTGCTTTTTGGCAGGGAGAGGGAAGTGTGATCATTCAGGAATTCTGTATCTAGTAACATTGTCTTCAAAAATAAAAGTAAAAAAAAAAGAAATGCCAGAAATAATTTGTTGCTGGTAGACATACACTTCAAGAACCAAAGAGATCCTTCAGGGTAAAAGGAAAAGAGAACAGATGGGAAAACTAGTCTATGGTAAGAAATAAAGATCACCAGAGATTATATCTGGGTATACAAACAACAACCCAGAGTTGCTATGATGTTTTACCTAAAATGGTTGGTTTTCAACAACAGAAAAAAAAAACTGAGTCACAGAAAGAGGAAACTGTAATCAACACTGAGGAAGAAAAAGCAATCATTTTCCTCACTGGACCTGGTGGCACACGTTTGTAATCCCAGTACTTAGGAGGCTGAGACAGGAGGATTGTAGGTTCATGGTCAGCCTTAGCAACTTAGTGAGACCCTGTTTTAGAATAAAAAAGAATAAAACAGGAATAGGAAGTGTAGCTCAGAAGTAGAATGCCCCTGGTTTCCATCCCCAGTACCACACCAACAAATATGATTTTATTATTGGGTTTATAATATACATGTACATGGGAGCAGTTGCAGAAAAGAGGAGAAGAAATGGAGCTGTATTGTAGCCAAGTTGTCATATTTTACTAGAATTAAGTCAATATACACTGGAAAATGATTTCAAGTTAAATATGCACTCTGTAATATCTGGAACTACAACCAACAGAATAGCTTTTTAAAATAGAGCTAAAACAAACAGGTGATGACCCGTATGTCCATGAACAAGTGAATAGATAAAAAAAACTGTGGTGCATACACACAATGGAATTCTACTAGGCCTAAAGAAGAACAAAATTATGTAATTTGCAGGAAAATGGATGTAACTTGAGAATATTATGCTAAGTGAGATTAGCCAGTCTCAAAAAGTGAAGTTATATATTTAAACTAGATAGTCATTGGTAAACAAGGGTAACCTCAGATTACTTCAGCAGAGCCTCCAATGGAGTGAGAATGAGGGGTTGGGGAGTAGAGATGTAAAGAAGATAACAGTGGAAATAATGCTATGTACATATATTAAATTACCAATACCAATCCTGAAGACATGTATGGGGAAGGGGAAGGAGGAGATTGAGATCTGGAATGAAATGTTCCAAATGCACGCATGTATATTCCTAATAGTCCTATCACTCTATATCTCAGTAGGATACATAGTTACAGTAAACCTGTGTGTGTGTGTGTGTGTGTGTGTGTGTGTGTGTGTGTGTGTGTATACTGGGGATTGAACTCAGAAGCATTCTACCTCTGAGTTACACACCTCAGCCCCTTTTATTTTCTGTTTTTGAAACAGAGTCTCTCTATATTACAAAATAGCATTGCAAAACAGATTGCAAAGTAGCAATGAACTGCATAAATTTTTGTGTAGCATAAACTACATAAAATTACATTAAATATGAATAGGCAAACATGAAAAGGCAGGCATTGTCAGACTTGATAAAAAAGCAAGCAAGAAATATTTTTTCTACAAAATATATACTTTAAATTTTACCAATAGGTTGAAAATGCAAGAATGGAAGATGGTTAAAGAAAAACCAGCCGGGAGTGGTGGTGCACGCTTGTAATCCGAGCATTCGGGAGGCTGAAACCGAAGGATCCGGGTTCGCGGCCAGCCTCAGCTACTTAGTGAGGCCCTCCGAAATTTAGGGAGAACCTGTTTCAAAATAAAGAATAAAAAATAACCAGGGCTGGGAGTATAGCTCAGACGTAGAATGTCCCTGAGTTCAACCCCCAAAACCGCAAAAAAAAAAAAAAAAAAAAAAAAAGAAGAACCATACCATCAGTAAGCATAAGGGAATTTGAGTATTTACATTAATATTAGGCAAAAGACTTTAAGACAAAAATATTGAGACAAAGAAGGATATTGCATAATGATAAAAAAGGTCACTGCAGCAGGAAGATATAACCATAGTTAACATATATGCACCTAACATAAAACTCTCAAAATACATGATGCAAAAAGATAGATTTGAAAAAAAGAATTAGACAATTCAACAATTGCATCTTATAGCTATAGCTACATATTTTAATGGCACTATAACGTAACATGACCTAATTATATTCAGATTACTCAACAACAGCAGAATAGAAATTCTTTCCAAACACACATGGTAAATTTTTCTATGCAACATGCTAAGATACAAAACAAGTCTCACAAATTCAAAGTGATCAAACTCATGCAATTTGTTCTCTGATCATAAGTAAATCAAATTAGAAATTAATATGACAGTAAAATTTAGTAAATTCTCAAATATTTAGAAGATGACATAACATAATTCTAAATAGCTCACAGGTTAGAGAAAAACCCTGAGAAATGTACATCTAATCCCAGTTAAAAGAGAAAGCATCAAGAATACAACAACAATAAATGCTGGCAAATATGTAGAGAAATAGGGACTCTCACACACTGTTGATTGGATTGTAAATTGGTATGACCACTTTGGAGATCAGTATGGAGGTTCCTCAAAAGATTAGGAATGGATCCATCATGAGACCCTGATATACCACTCCTCAGTATTTTTCCAAAGAATTAAAGTCAGATACTATAGTGATACATGTATATTAATATTCATAGCAGCATAATTTACACTAATTATTGACAAACTTAGGTGACTATCAGCAGATAAAGAAAATTTGGAATACACACACAATGGGATTTTATTTAGCCATGAAGAATAAAATTATGTCATTTTCAGGAAAATGAATGGAACTAGAGAATATTATGCCAAGTGATATCAGCCTATCTCAAAAAGTCAAGGGTTATATGTTTTCTCTCGTATGAGGAAGCTAGAGAGAAAATAGAAAACATAAGGTATTTCAGATAAATGAAAGAAGAGAGAGAGAGAGAGAGAGAGAGAGAGAGAGAGAGAGAGAGAGAGAGAGACTAATAGTAGAAAGGGATTAGGGAAGGCAGGTGGAGAGTGGGAAAAGGAGGATTAAAGAAGGGAACAACTTAAGTAATGCTATGACATATGGCAAAATACAATAGTATCACTCCTAATCTCACATGTGCAGAAGGGAAGGAGGAGGAGTTGGGTAGGATGGGGAAGGAAATACACCAAGCATATGTGTGTGTGTTTGTATCACTTTGAATCTCACTAATATATATAGTTATGGTACACCAATAAAAGGTTTTGAAAATAAAGCATAACAAATAGTTTGTGATGATGCAGCTAAAGTAGTGAATAAAAGGGAAATTAAAACTGTAAATGACTGTATTCAAATGAAAAGAAGAACTGAAATCAATCATTTCTTTCTTCTATAGAAGCTAGAGAAATAAGAACAAAACAAACCCAAAGTAAGAAAAGGAATGAAGCTGGGCATGGTGGTGCACCCTTGTAATTCTAATACTTGAGAGACTGAGACAGGAGGATCACAGGTTCAAAGTTAGCCTCATCTATTCAGTGATGTCCTCTATAACTTAGTGAGACACTGCTTCAAAATAAAGAATAAAAAATGGTGCAGCTCAGAGGTAGAATGTCCCTGGGTTCAATCCCCAGTACCACACACACACAAAAAAAAAAAAAAAAAAAGAAAGAAAGAAAAAAGAAAAAAGGGAATGAGAAAATGAGTAGTAAGCTGAAAATTAATGAAATAGAAAAGGGAAAAGAGGGGAAATAAAAGAAACTAACAAGTGTTCTTAGAAAAAAATTTTAAATTGATGAAATTTCTTTGTTAATTGTGCTAATTGGTAGTCAATTACTGTGGTTTTGTAATAAGTTTGGAAATCAGGATCTATGACTCTTTACAACCTTAATCTTATGTTTCAAGATTGTTTTAACAAAGGAGCCAAAAACATACACTGGAGAAAAGATAGCCTCTTCAACAAATGGTGTTGGCAAAACTGGTTAACCATATGCAGGAAAATGGAAATAAACCCCACTTTTTCACCCTGCACAAGAATCAATGCAAGATGGATCAAAGACCTGGAAGTCAAGCCAGAGACCTTGCAGCCACTTGAAGAGGGCATAGACTCAACACTTTGACGCATAGGCATACGTAAAAACTTTCTCAACAAGACACCAAAGGCACAAGCAACTCAAAGAAAGATAAATACATGGGATTGCATTAAACTGAAGAGCTTTTGTGCAGTAAAGGAAACTATCAAGAACCTCAACAGAGCACCCACAGAGTGGGAGAAAACTTTGCCAGCTACTCTTCTGTTAGAGGACTAATATCTAGGATATACAGAGAACTCAAGAAACTCACAGCTAAGAAAACAAATAACCCAACCAAAAAATGAGCAAAAGATCTAAATAGACACTTCACAAAAGAAGAAATACAAATGGCCAATAAATATATGAGGAAATGTTCCACATCATTAGCAATCAGAGAGATGCAAATCAAAACTACTTTGAGATTTCACCTAACCCCAGTTAGAATGGAAATCATCAAAAACATGAACAACAAATGTTGGTGAGGATGTGGAGAAGTGGGAACCCTAATACATTGTTGGTGGGATTGCAGATTAGTGCAACCACTTTGGAAAACAGTATGGAGGATCCTCAGATCAGTGGGAATGAACCTACCATATGACCCAGCAATACCACTTCTGGGTATATACCCAAAAGAATGGAAACCAAACTACCAGACCAATGCATGTGTATCTATGTTTATAGCTGCACAATTCACAATTGCCAAACTATGGAACCAGTCAAGATGTCCATCAACAGATGAATGGATTACAAGACTATGGGATATGTACACAATGGAATTTTACTCAGCCATAAAGAAGAACAAAATCATGTCATTTGCAGGAAAATGGATGGAACTGGAAAACATTAAGTGAGATTAGTCAGTCACAAAAAGCAAAAAAAATATATGTTCTCCCTAATATGCAGAAGCTAGGGAGAAAGTAGGACATAAGAGGAACTCTAGATAAAGAAGAGGAAATCTTAGATGAGGAAAGAAGGTGACTTAACTGAAGGTGATGGGGGGGACACCCTAATGCACATGATGTACTTTCACAAACATATCAATCACTAAACTGAACATTAGAAGGAGGGAGAGTGAGGGAGTGGGGCAGGAACTGGGGAAGGGGTTAAATGAGAGATGGGTGCATGTATGCCTCCACCAGCTTGTACCTAACAAAGATGTATGATTACAATGCACCAATAAAAAAATTACAAGAAAAAAAAAGATTGTTTTAGCTACTTGGGGTTCATTTAAATTCTCTATCCATTTTTCATTCCTAAAACTTTGCCATTTCAAAAATTGCATATAAATGAACTCAAAGTACATAACTTTTGGTGATTGTTTTATTTTCACCCAATATTATTTCCTGGAGATTAACCTAATTTATTATGTGTATTAATAATTCATTCTTTAATACTGAGTACTTTATTTCTTACTGTGGATTATAATAGATTGTTGTTAACCATTCACCCATTGAGACATATCTGTTTTTTTTTTTTTTTTCCAGTTTAAACCTATTATCTTTAAACTGTTATGAACATTCATTTGCAGGTGTTTTGTTTTGTTTTTGTTTTTGTTTTTGTTTGTAAATACAAGTTTTCATTTCTTTGGAATAAATGCTGAAGAGTGAAACTGTTGGTCTTGTGATAATTGAGTGTTTAACTTTATAAAAATCCGTAAAAACAGATCCAGAGTAAGTAGCTGAACAACTTTATATTTCTACTAGTGATATTTGAGTAATACAGCTTCTTTCCGTTCACTTTTGATTACTTCCTTATGTTTTGACATCACCAGATGTTTTAGGCCTATGTTAGAGAATGCTACTTCTCAATATTTGGACAATAGGTGTTATCACTTACCTTTGAGTGCAATCCAATACAATGTGTGGTACATTTTATTCTAGCCTTTCCTGCTTCCTTATTTGTAAATTCTTTCTCCATCAGTGAAAAACTTTGCTCTCCTTATCTATTTACTTATTTACAAATACAAATAAATTAATTGGAAAAGTGATAGACCACAACCATACATAACAGACTTACTAACTAAATTACAATATTTAAGTTTGGTTCTTTTTGCCTTTAAAGTATACAGTCAAAAAACTCTTCTAATATTACTTAGGTTAGTTTTTTCTTTTTTTCTATTCCTTCAATGTGGTTATGCTATTTATTTGCAATACTATATTACAAATATTGAATCTGTAATAAATTTGGGTTAATTGGTTATTGCTTGAATTCCATTTAGGTTTCCCCATCCAGCCCAGTTAATTTATTATTTATTTTCTGAAGCACACACACAAAAATATTACGATGGTTCTACAAGCCAAAACTGTGCAAAAGTTATGCTTAAAGAATTATCACTCCATTCTTAGTTCTACTAATCTGTTCCCATTTCCAATTTATTTACACCCCACTTCCATATATATCCAATATCTTCAGTATGTGGTATATCCTTTCTGTACTTCTTTTGAATAAACGACTCAATACATATTTACTTTTATTATATTCTCTTCTTTATTCCTGTTGAATAGCAGACTGTAGATAGTCTTGCATTTTGCGCTTTTCACTCAATTATATATCCTCACCCATATCTGTTCATAGAGTTCTACCTCATCATTTTTGACAACTCTCTAGTGCTTTCTTGTGTGGATATACTATGTATTCAACCACTTTCCAAGGCATGAGCATGTGGATTGTTTCCAGTGTTTTACTATTATAAATACTGTTGTGGTAAAACATTGGTGCAAATATGTTTGCATTGTTTGAGCTGTATTTTCAGGTTCCATTCCTAGAAGTGAGACTTAGGGGTTAGAGATAGGTCATTTATACTTTCAGTAGACATTATCATTTTCCTTTAGAAAGGTAGAACCAATTTTCATTTCTACCAGCAATGTATGGATGCTGGTTTCTCTGCATATTGCCAGCAGAACGTATTGGCGTATCTTTTAAGTTTTCTAGTCTAATAAACAATTAATGGTACCTCCGTATTTTTATTTGGACTTTCTTATTATGAGTGATTTTTGAGAGTCATTTTTTGTTTATGAATTACCTTGCCATGTTATCCTATTTTTATTAGGTTTTTTAGTCTTGTGTCCCTCAGTTTTTAAGAGTTCTTTGCACATAACATATATCAGCCCTTTGATAAATATATAGTAAACAATTTCTCCCATTTTTTAACTGTCCTTGACAAGAATGTACCATGAGCATAGAAAGATTGGCAGATCTAGACTAATATTAGACAAAAAAGATTTCCAGACAAAGAGTAAAATTCTACATTGAAAAAAATGAGATAAAAGAAACATTTTATAATGAAAATGAGAACATAAAACCATTATAAGTATATAATAAAATCATTAATATGGAACAAGCAAAAATTGAGATTATCAAAGACAGAAGTAGAGAGTTTTTTCTCTTTAGTTTTCACACTTACATATAGTTTGCTATATGTAGATATACATCTTATTCTTGAATCTGTAAATCTATGTTTCCCAAAGTGAGTAATTTTAAGCTATTATTACTTAAGCCATTTTCTGCCTTATTATCTCTTTCTTCTTCTTCTAAGACTCTAGCTAAATATGTTTGCTTTTTCTACATTATTTCATGGATCCTTTGGCTCAGTTAAGTGTGTTTTTTATTATTTTTGTTTGTGTTATTTTATTCTTACTATGTTTTTCTTCTGTTCTTCAGATGGAATCATTTTTACTCATGTATTTTCAAATCATCTCTTTCATGGGTCATCTCCTTCTGATTTTAATACTATCTGGTAGTTTCTATTTTAGATATCTTCAATTTTAGTGCAAGATTTTCTAAATAGTTTGTTTTTATGATTTTTACATACTAACAGGCCTTTTTCTCTTTACCTCACTGAGCATAGTTATAATAATTGCTTGAAAGTGCCTGTCTTCTGTTCCCAACATTTAATTCACTTTGGGTATGTCCTCTAAGGATTACATTGTGTGTGTGGGGGGGGGTGAGTTAACTTTCTTTGTCCCTCAAATGTCAATTTTAGATTACACACTAGTCATTGTGACTACTACACTCTGGATTTTATTATATTCCTCAAAAATGTTACTAATTTTGTTGCAGAAGGCCGCTAATTAAAACTGAAAACTCTGTCTCTTGGAGGTAGCAGTTCAAATCTCAGCTAAGTTTGTTTTTATCATTAAATGGGTGCTTTGAACATGCTATGTACACAAGTGGTTCAGGTACCAGTCTACTTAAAAAGTTTACAAAATTAATTAAAAGGTCCACTTTTCTTCCATCCTCCTTTCCAGGACTTTGCTCTTTTTCAGTAGTCAGGACTATCTGGTTCTTGAGGCCAGAAACACTCTTGGTTTTCTATCAGAGTTATGTCACTCTAGCAGGGCTGTATACAGCTCACCCTCAAGCTAAAAGCTGTCAAAACAGGAAACTCACCTGTGATACCTTCTTCTGTCCTCAGTCCAAAATATGCTTGTCTTGTTCACCCTCTAGAACCTTCAGGCAGTTGCTTTCATCTTGGGTCCAGACTTTATAGTTGCCAACTAAAGGTTAGCCTAGTAAGAGATTCCTAAGCCAGGCTGGAAATAGAATTCTTCCTCCATCATATTTAAATGTCCAATTATGCTGAGTGCTAAGAGTAAGACACTGTAACAAAGGGCGAGGGAATAATAGGTTAAAATAAAAGAAAGATGATTTTATCGAGTATCTAGGAAAGGTAGTAAGAAGATCAGAAACTATAGCAATTAAGAACCTCTAACAAGATGACCTTAGAAATCCAAGAAGTACCTAGGATTTTTTTCAGCAGGAAGGATAATTTAATCTTCCCTGTTTTATGGAACTTCATTCTTTAGTGGAGTAACTGGAGATGGCAGTCCTGGTAAGGCAGGCTCCACTTATTGAGACTAGAATTTGAATGCAGGGAAACAAAGGAGAAATTCAGCCAGACCCAGAAAGAAGGTCAGGTAAGGGCAGGTGTGCACTGAGGTGGAGTCATAGTGTGTTAATGAGAGTTTCTATTTTAAGTACGGATTGGAACCCAGAGCCTTGTATAAAGAAAAGATTTCAGAAAAACATCAAGTAACCTCCACTTTATATATTATATCTATATACACATTTAGGTTTATTTATTTATTTACTTATGTATTTATTTGTACTGGGGATTGAACCTAGGTACCTCTGAGCTACACTTCCAATCCTGTTTTATTTTGAAATAGGGTCTCTCCCAGCATTCGGGAGGCTGAGACCGGAGGATCCGGGTTCGCGGCCAGCCTCAGCTATCTAGTGAGGCACTCCGCAACTTAGTGAGACTCGGTTTCAAAATAAAGAATAAAAAATAGGGCTGGGGGTATAGCTCGGAGGTAGAATGCCCCTGGGTTCAATCCCCAGTACCGCAAAAAAAAAAAAAAAAAAAAAGAAATAGGGTCTCACTAAGTTGTTGAGTCTGACCTCAAACCTACAATCCTCCTGTTTCAGCCTCCCAAGTACTGGAATTACAGGTGTGCATCACCACACCTGGCTGTAACTTCAATTTTAGAAGCAGAGATTCCAGAGGCAGAGTCTGTTGCCTTCTATTGCTATAGAATTGATTCACATAAATATTAAGGCTCCAATAGCTTTGCTGCCTCATCCTCTTAAATAAGAGACTCTTTCTTGTACTTTGTGTATTCTTCATAGCAGTGTTATCAACCCTGATATGCAATTTGCCAGGGGATCTCTTTAAAATGAGGATTCTGCTACCTAGTGAGGCACTCCGCAACTTAGTGAGACTCGGTTTTAAAATAAAGAATAAAAAATAGGGCTGGGGGTATAGCTCGGAGGTAGAATGCCTCTGAGTTCAATCCCCAGTACCGCAAAAATAAATAAATAAATAAAAAAAATAAAATAAAATGAGGATTCTGATGCAATGCCTTTGGAGTGGGGCCTAGACTCCTATGTGATGGTAAACAGTATGCAGCACTCCTGCAGTAACAAACCTTTGCTAGAAAACCTAGAATTTTTCTGGCCTGAAGAACTGGATAACAGAGTTCAGGATAGTCATGACTGTGACAACTCCAAGTAACACCAGGGTCACTGGTCTGTATGCCACTCTTTGAGTGGCAAGGATTTGTATAACCTCAGTAATAGAAACAAACCCCGTTAGTTATTTTATCTGGCTGTTTCCATTCAAAATCAGATCATATACTCTGTGTTCTAATATGCCTCCCTTCCAAGAGAAAAAAAACAAAAAAAACAACCCTTGTGTGGCAGAACACCCACCCAATGATCATAAAATCACGACTATCCAACCACATCCTCAACCCCATTCAGTGCAGCCCTCTTCCTCCTCACCATCCCCGAGTTCCCCTCCCATGCTTTATTCCAGCCTCATTCGATAGATCACATTTCTTTCAAGGTAGAAATTTTATCTTTTCACTAAGATTAAGCCCTTCTCTACAAAGAATGTGGTCAATAAACGTTTGAGTTATGAATAATGCAGTAGGTCTGATATTCAAATCAAAGCATACTGAGGAGTTTCAACAACTTTGCAAATGGCCTCACATATCAGACCTTGAACACATTTTCAAGCGGTCTTCTTCTTCTTCCTCACAGTACATTCCACCACCTTAATTAAGCCAACATCCACAGCTCCTATTCATGAGTACAAAGTATCCTGTGCATATCAGAAATGAAATATTGAAGAATTCTAGAAAAAATCTGAAAGAAAAGTTAACTTTTGTATTAAAATCAATAAACCAAGCATGTATTTAAAATAAATTATTGATTATAATGAATTCTGAAACAATTTTTACTGGTAGAGCAGCAAAACTGTTTCTCTGGAAACAATGTTTTCTAGAAACTTTTCTAGAAACAAGTTAATCTGGGATAAACTTGGATAAGTTTTAACTCAGAAGGAAGACTTTACATGAATGGACTCTAGAAAGTCATCTTATCAAACCTTTTCATTGTCCTCTTTCAGTTATAATTCTCTTATATAGCCTGAGAAGATCTCTGCCTCACACCCCAGAGGAATTTTTTGGATGCCAGAAATAGAGGACAATGGGTCAGGTGTGGTGGCACATACGTGTAATCACAACATTTGGGAGGCTGAGACAGGAAGATCACAGGTTAGAGGCCAGCCTCAGCAATTTAATGAGGGCCTCAGTAACTTAGTGAGACCTTGTTTTAAAATGAAAAATAAAATAGGGCTGGAGTGCAACTCAGATAGGGAATGTCCCTGGGTTCAATCCCTAGTAACACACACACACATACACACACACACATACACACACGCGCGGGGCAGGGGGAAGACAGGAAATAGAAGAAAATGGTTCACAGCACTGACAAGAGATGATGCTTTCACAGGAATCTCATGTGTGACTGTTTAGAGCTACAGCACACATCAAGGCTTGATGCAGTCAATGGCAAATATACTACAAGAACAGTAGGGTTTTTCATTTGATTTGGTTTGGTTCATATTGAGTGTTGAACTCAGGGGCATTCTACCTCTGAGCTACACCCATTTTTGTTTCTTGAAACAAGGTCTTACTAGGTTGATTAGAGTCTTGCTGCATCACTGAGGCTTTCCTTGAACCTGCAATCTTCTCTCAGCCTTCCAAGTACTGAGATACAGGCGTGCACCACCATGCCCAACTAATAACAGTAATATTAACAACTTACCATGGGGCTGTATTTTATAAAGCTCTTTAGTATGTCTTTTCATGTGATCATACAATGACCCTGTGAGGAACCCAAGAAAGATATTTTGAACCAATTTCACAGAAAAGGAAACTGAGGGCCAACAGCTGAGTGACTTGCTTAGGCTCACACAACTGGTAAGGGGTAAACGGTAAACCAGAACTCACACTCAGACCTCCTAATTTTTAATCTAGTAGTCTCCCACTATCCCATTTTTCTCACCAGCTCCTTACCCATCAGTAAACAGAGAGATGCCATGGGGGTAAAGGAGACATTTACAAGAAAAAATGCCTTTTCAGAAAGAGGATGAAATAGGTCTAAGATTGTAGTTCCTAGACCTAAAACATATTGCTGTGTAATAGATTGTCTTAAAACAATGGAATTACCTACCCACCCCAAGACTTTTCTTAATGCAGATATGGTGACCCGAGGAATTCTGTTAGCAAATTCAGAATTCTTAAAATTAGTAGAAAATTATAGGAGATACTAGAGAAAGAAATGCTTATGCAAGTCTTCCTTGATAATTGCTATGACCACCATATTCAGAAAGAAGTCACACTCCTGGGGACTAATGAGGAACAAAGCAGACTACTGGTGTACTTTATGTTACCAATTGATCAAGAAGCAGAATAAGCATGGATGAATTTTTTTCCCCCAATTACCATAGCAGAAATGACTGTAGAATTCTGCTGTTAACAATATGCATGTATCCCCCAGCTGCTGGGAGTGTTGACTGCAAATAGTTCACAGCTGTGCCCTTTTGCTGAGAATTGTGCTCAGCATATGAAAGCTGCCTCCTTGGAAATACTTGGAAAGTTATGCCTTTCTCCTGGAAGTGTACCACACCCAGGGACTGACTAGTATGGGGTCATCTCAAGGTAGAATAATTCTGTAGAGCCATTCACATCCCAGAGGTCCCTGGGATTCGAGATTAGGCTGAGTTCTAGGTTCTGCTGAATCTGAGTCATTTTTAGCTTCCTTCTCTGCCCTATCCTACTTCCCCCATTCCCTAAAAGGTTTCACTTCACCAGAGAGCTCTCCCACACTAAATCACTTCCATAACAATACCCATGCTCTACTTGAAGGAAACTATACTAAGACAGGAGCAATGTGTTAAACCAAAGGAATTCTACTTTTTGTTCCCCTGAAGTCCCCTTTATTAAGTAGCAGGGAATCTGCAGTTTTGTATGTTTATCCTGATAGACTTATCTCTTTGACCATATCATGTCATATTATGCCTTAGGGAATGATGATGATGATGATAATTATGATGATAAATCCTGGGTAAAGATCAAGACTGATGGAGGCGTTTTTCCTGAAAAATGATATGATACCTTTCCTATGATAGGTATTCAGGGATGGGTATCTCTTATCCTAGGTGTGAGGAGGTAGCTATGAGTCCATACCTGGTGCTGGGGGAGGTTCGTGTCTAAAACAGGGATAGTAATATAGGTTGTATACCCAGAGAATCACCCCTGAGACAGGACTTAAGTAGGAGAGATGATTTCAGGACATACTTGTGGGGGATGAGGAATTGAGATGAGCAGAGTCTCTGAGAGATTCTCAGAAGCACTTCATTCTGGAAGCAAGGAAGCTGGGTAATCTAACCACCAACTCCCATCTGTCCTTGGTGATGTTCATCATGGGGGTGTTAACTCCCAGGACTTCTGCCTCCCATAGGAGAAGTCTCAGCATACTCTTGCAGCCTGAGAAAGCCCTTGGGTGCTGTTTTCAACAAGGAGCCATCCATATATAACGGACCAGCCGATGTCAAGGGTATAGGGAGATAGCATCTGCCATGGACAACAAAATCGAAGCTGAGTTTATGGATCCAAAGGTTCAAAAGGAGAGCAGGAACCATGGTATGTAGACCACACAGAGCATGCTGTCAACACAAGAAAGGGCAAAGTGAGAAAGAGCAGAACAAGTAAAGGAAACTTGGCCTAAGGCAATTGTGAAGAGGATTTCTGATCACTGCAGAGGAATCCACACTCAGCTTGGATTGGTAAATTGGATCCAGTTAATGAAGACAGAAATCTTAGGCTATCAGGATAAAAAGTGATGATTCATACTATCTCTATAAAATGGCAATAGTACCAACTTGCCTCCAGAATGGAAGGATAAGCATTCCCCCATCCTATTAGAAGAAAATAGTCCAATTTCTTCACAAAGGTATTCCTATCCAAAATGAAAAATCTCACAGACTCAGATATGTGCAAGTGTGTGTTCTGTACATACGATTTTAATTCTGGTTTTAAGTCTAAGAAAAAATGTCTTTGATCCTGAAGCCCACGAGGGGACATTGCCTGTGCCATGAGGACAGATTCCTGTTGTTATTTGCTTTTCTCTCTCCTTAGAGTATGTAAAGCCTGCTACTTAGAAGGATTTCCTACATGAATGAGCCAGTCTTGTAAAACTGTAAAGCTAATGTTTCATTGAATGGCTAAGTGCATTAGGTCCAAATGTGGAGGCTCATTATCCTTCCTTGAATTTACTAATAAAAGAAGAAGCAATTATAAATCAAAGATAGACCAACATGCCCCATGAGCTATTGAAGAATGTTTGGGGGAAAATAACAGAAATAATAATGGATGATATCGTGCTATGGTTTTAATGTGAGACCTCGGATAAACGTAGTGTGGTATTTATGAAACAGTTGTGGACAAAACAACTCAGCTGCCTATTCTGCAGCAGGTTATTTCAGAAAAACAAGATAAGAAGAGCTTAAGGCTGGGCCCCCAAATGCATGATGCTTTAAAAAATAAACTGCATCAAACAGTGTCAACTAGGTTTGCTGCCCAACTGATCTTTAGGTAGATGTTTATCCTAGCTGCCCTGACTTTTGTAAAAGTCCTGAGGATTAACAAGTAACCTGGGCTAAGTTTATGAGAAACTTGTATTGGAGTCTGTATATTTTCTTTAAGAGTGGGTTGTCTCAGTGGTGAGCAGTGCTACATGCCTGTAATCCCAGTACTTGGGAGGCTAAAGCAGGAGGATCACAGGTTTGGAGCCAGCTTCAGCAACTTAGCAAGACCCTGTTTGAAAATAATAATTGAAAAAGGCTGGAGGTGTAGCTCAAAGGCAGAATGCACCTGAGTTCAATCACCAGTACCAAAAGAAAAAAAAAGTGGGTATTCTCCATGCATATGGGCACTTTTGAAGATCTATAACCAATTAGAGAGAATGGAGAGAGGAAGATAACATAAAAGAAGGAGGAAAGTGCTAGAGTTTATACTCAAATAATCAAACCATGCCTCCATCAGGTCCTGCCCCTGAGACCTTAGGCAAGTTATTAACATTTCCAGGAAGCTTCCTCATCTATAGAAAAAGAGGTTGCTAGTACTTATCTCATTGAACCCCATGGAGCAAGAAGAAGATTGTGCATGCATAGCAAGTACACAAAGAGTAGTAGCTATTGTTGGTGAGGGGGGAAAGCACAGTCTGTGTTTCAGAGGCACTGTATGAATCCTTATGCTAGAAATCAAGGTGATTTTTTTAGGTAGATGTTATCTCTTTTTTAAGGTTGACAAAATAAAGACTCAGCCCGTCTGATTAAATTGGTCCAGGTACCATGGCTGGTGATCCATGGAGCAGGGATTTAATGCGAGTCTGATTGACTCCAAAGTCTAAGCTCTTTGCACCCCACCATGCTCCTTCCTGTGTCCTGGAGAGGTACACACTCCAGTGCTCAGGCCCACAGGGCACTTAAATAGCTTGATGTATTGCCAGGGGATGCTCTCTGCAGGGTTGCCTTGGGTACTCCTGGTGTTCCTCAGAAAGTAGCTGTATATGCTACCACCCTCCTTGTGCATTTCCCTGAGAGGTAAGCATATGCATGTGTTTAGGGGAGTGTTGCACATTGCCAAAGGAAGTTCATGCAGACCTGAATTTCTCATAGTATAATCTGTGGCTTATGGTGGACTACAGGAGTTTTCTTGATGAGTAGAGAACTGATCTAGAAATGCAAGTCTTTTTTTTTCATCTTTACATATGGCCTAGTAAACCACTGAGGCCTTAAGTCTAAGGGTTATTAAGATGTGGTGTTTGTAAAGTGCAGTTAATATGTAACCAGAATTTGCCAATGAGTCTGGCTTTAACACTTGACAAAGCTACAGTGGCTATACACATGGACAAGATGGTTAGAGAGCCCACACTTTCAAGAAAGGGCATCAGCAGGGATTTTTTTTTAGATTGATCCTTGTAGTTTTTGCTTATTAACCAATCTTTGGCAGTTCCTACTACTTGAAGACATTGTCTAAGCATTTAGAAATGTTGTTTTTAACCTCCAAGATAAATAAGTACTCTCACTAGCACCATTTTCTTGGATAGGAAATTTGAGGCATAGAAATATTAAGCAAGCACCCAAAATTGTAAGAGTTAAAGCCAAGAGTTAAAGAGAAGGGGTCTGGCTTTGGTGTCTTCACTCTTGGCCACTGGACCACTCCTTGTTTTGTCACTGAAAGTTACTTTTGGTTCATTCACTGTGAGTTTTTGGGTAATGCTCTATATTAACATATAGCTGGCCTCAAAGTTTCTAACAACTAATCTTTAACAACAACAAATCCAACTATACCTTGAGCATTCACTTTGTGTTGGTCAGTGTTCTAAGCATAGATGAAAACATTACCCTTTGGTCATCTTATCTCTTTTACATGTTAAGAGATTGAAGAATAGAGATGCTAAGCAACTCGCAGTAAGTTATGGGAGCAGGGCTCAAACTCAAATAGTCTAACTCACCATAGAATCTCAAAATTGGTGACACTGCACTCTGGCAGAGGATGCTGGAAGGATACAGCAGGGTAGTAGTAGCCTCAGGTACAATTAGGGAATATTGAATAAAAATAAGGGGAGGGGGCAGTGGGTAGAAACATCCAGGGAGTGGCTGAACAATTTTTTTTTTTCCTGAAAAGTGGGCAGTAAGCCAGTAAAGCATGAGGATTTATGTTAGATCTTTTGCTCTTCACCAAACCCTATAGCACCTGGTGAGTTTTCTCCACTAGAAAGTAAGGGCCACACAGCAAATGAACTGGGAGGGATTCTGAACCCCATGCTGTAGACTATTTTCAAACTAGTGGCAAGAGCGGTTGACACAGTTAGCATTCGTAGTGGCAGCCAACCTCAGAGAAACACTTTGCATTGTGGGTCAGACATAGCCCTGATGCTAGTAAGGAAACTGGATGGAAGAACAGAGAAGGTTGGGGAATATTGTGAATCTGTCCCAATAGAGGGGCACAAGGTAGCAGCTCCCCACAGAACTCCAGGGCCAAATAGCCTTGCCATTCCCCAAGCAGCTACAGGCAAGTAGATCACCTTCTCCAACCCTGGTTTCCTCAACAGGAAAACATGCAGGAGGAAAGTCCCCACTCCTCGGAGTTGGCAAATATGGAGAATATAATAGATGTAATGTTTGATTTTTTTCTTTCTCCTTTATATCTGATTCCTTGAAAAAAATAATGCTAACAGTACTTCTGATATAGATCATAACATTCTTCAGTCCTGAAGGAGTAACTGATTGCTCACCAGCTATGCTACTATATCAACAGCTGTATCCATAGTATTTTAGTTAAGTGCATTTGGAATTGTAATGTACTGTCTCTGGGTCACAGTTCCATGTTACTGCAATTTGATGGGTAGCTGTGGCTTTGGGATTTGTTTCAGATGCCATTGCTTTGCCAATCCAATCTGTATAATTCCATTTATTTGTCTTTGGAAGGAGAGATATTGCCAGACCTATTGATTCTTAGAGTAGGGTGTGAGGGCCGTGAGAATTTTTGGTTTCCTTCATGACAACAAAAAAGGAACAGGACTCAGAATATGTTGAGTCATTCCATTCAGTTCCACTGCCACATGCTAGTGCACAGAAGAGAAATGACATCTCTGCATCTCAAGTACAATAAATAGTGAACATATGTTTCAGAACTCTGAAAATAAGCTGCTTCCTGTTCACATCTTCATGAAATATACAGACATTAAGTGTTCCCCGAGATCTTCGTTCTTCCTCATCAGGTAACCCTCTAGAGTACAGGCTTTAGTTTGCATTAGTATAACTTGGGGAATTTACTAGAGATACAAGTGGCTAAAACTTTCTCCCAGAGATTCAGATCCACTAAATATTGGGACAGGCCTGGGTAACCTACAGATTAAACACGACTGACAACCTTCCCCCTCAAACTCACTGCCACCACCCTGATATTCAGGTTGGTGTCACTGAGTCACCACTGTGACCCTGTGCAATATTTTGAGAAGTGTACTCTAAAAGGGTACATACTTTTTTGTTTTCTTTTGTCTCTTTGGTTCAAAGGGTGTTTAGACAGTCTCATGAAAATTATTTATGAGAAAAAGTCACAGGGATGGTATTTTGATCTAGTAGCATGGAGAACAAAGAACAGTGTCTTTGGAATTAGGCAAACCTTAATTCAATCCAGACTTGACCACTGACTAGCTGAGTGAGCTTGGGGGAAATTCCCTACCTCTTTGAGCCTCAGGTCTTTGTCTATAAAATGGGAAGAATAAACCCTGAGAGTTTACTCTGAGTGTTACCTGTGATATCTTATCTAAATTAAAAAGAATCATATGAGCCGGGCGTGGTGGCGCACGCTTGTAATCCCAGCATTCGGGAGGCTGAGACCAGAGGATCCGGGTTCGCGGCCAGCCTCAGCTACCTAGTGAGGCACTCTGCAACTTAGTGAGACCCGGTTTCAAAATAAAGAATAAAAAATCGGGCTGGGGGTAAAGCTCGGAGGTAGAATGCCCCTGAGTTCAATCCCCAGTACTGCAAAAAAAATCATATGAAGCCACTCATTTTAGTGTGTAGATAAGATAGTTCCTAAAATATTGTGTCCCTGTTTTTAAATGATGCTGATGCTTTTATAAGGAAACAGAACAGATACGCTCTGTTGGGTTCAAATAGGACAATTCTGGAGATTTTAAGCCCCTCCCCTCTTTTGTCTTGTATGGTGAGCCTCCAGAAAGGGATGAGAGTTGGACAGACTTCACTGTAGGCCTGCAGGTGAAGTGTCCCAGCGGCAGTTTAGGTCATTGATATGAGAGAGGTCTGCACTAGCTCCCAAGGAAGCCCTGGCATTCAATGAAGCACAAAGCTTGCCAATTAGCTGTGACACGGGCATACTCTCATGTCCCACCCGGCCAAGGTGGCTCTCAACCTGAGTAAGAGAGTTGAACCCTGTGGCCCCAGTGTTCTCTCCTTGTACAGTAGGCCCCATGCTGATGTGTGGCCAGAAACACCCCTTCCTCAGGGCCTGAGCCCAGCAGGTGTAGAGGGTTGATGAATGAACCTTCCACAGCCAGCCCTCCAGTTAAAATATGAGTGGTG
The DNA here is from genome assembly GCA_004027655.1 of Graphiurus murinus. Taxonomy (NCBI): domain Eukaryota; kingdom Metazoa; phylum Chordata; class Mammalia; order Rodentia; family Gliridae; genus Graphiurus; species Graphiurus murinus. The sequence continues at coordinate 67,549 of PVLC010003103.1, forward strand.
AGTGCTTGTTGAGGCCAAGTTGGGCTGCCAAGTTACTCCCAAAGATCTATTTGGTGTCAGCTAGACTTTCCATAAGGCTGACTGAGCATGAAAAAAATAATAACTAACAGGACATTAAAATGGTTGTCATGGGGAAAAATAGAACTTTGTTAGTGGGCTTTCTTTTATTTATTTATTTATTTTTCACAGTACTGGGGATGGAACCCAAGGGCATTCTACCTCTGAGCTACACCCCCAGCCCTATTTTTTTTTTTATTCTTTATTTTGAAACAGGGTCTCACTAAGGAGCTGAGGCTGACTACAAACCCGGATCTTCCAGTCTCAGCCTCCCAAGCACTGGGATTACAAGCATGGTTTTCTTTTATTTTACAATATTATCTTGTTTTTATATTAGAGCACTTGACAGGCAGATTAGGAGCCACATTTGTTTTGAAACCTGATGTTCCTCAAAGTATTCATCTGCCCTGGGTCAGGCCTACTGAAGGCAAATTTGAGTTGGTGGCTATTCCCTTGGGGGATCAGAAAAGTAGCAAGATTAGCTCTCCTGTACCCAAAGCCCTACCCTGAAATATTCCCTCCTATTTAAGGTATTATAGGCTTCTGTGAAAACGTGAATGTTTTCCTAAAATCTTAGTAGATCAGGTGTGTTGGTGCACCCTGTAATTCCAGTACTTAGGAGGCTGAGACAGGAGAATCACAGGTTTAAGGACAGCCTCAACAATTTAGCAAGGCCTTGTTTCAAAGTAAAAAATGAAACAGGGCTGGGGATGTAGCCTGGAGGTAGAATGCCCCTAGATTCAATCTCCCTTACCAGACACACAAAAAAAATCTTATTAGTCATTATTGGTGATTAATAACCAAGTACACAAACTCAATGTTGTAAAAAAGTATGGTCCTGGAAAGATAAAGAGTAGGCTACAGATGCTATATTAACAGGGGCATACTTCTGTGTTGCATTTTTAGAGAAAGACAAGGTTCTAAACAGAAAGTGTGCCTTTAGGAGGGCAAACTTTCAAATGAGGGGGATACAAACTGAGGGGGAGATTGGGCAGTATGGAGAACATATGCACATCCTGGGTGGGTGAGAGGATTAAAAAATGATAAAAGTACATAAATAAAGGGACAATGAGTTGTGGCATTTCTGCCAGAAGCACATGTTTTCATAAGCACTGAGGAATTAGGACATGCTTTCTTGTCAGAAGAGACAGAGCCTAAGGCTTCTTTTTTGCCTCAACTCCAAATTCTACTGTGAGAACCAGATGTCTCTGTTCTCTGTCTACAAGTAAGTTGAGTCCTGTGGCTCCCTTTCTGAATGTGAGGATGAAAGAAGTTTAAATCATCGATGATTAGCTTGTGTTCACTCAAACTTATTTTTATCCTGGGTTGTAATTTCAACTTGCTTTCCCTTGTATTGCCATTTAATTGTTATTGTTATTATTATTATTATTATTATTATTATTATTATTATTTAGCTGTACACTTCTTTTCTTTTTTTATATACTGTTATTGGTGCATTGTAATCTCACCTCATAATGTAGTTCAGAATGATAGGACATCCATGCAACACAGCACTTGGTGAGCTTCCATTTAATTCTGAATTTAATTCTTCAATTTAATTCTAAATTGTTTCCTTAAATGAATCATAAACTCTTTGAAGCCAGGCATGATGGTACATACCTGTAATCCCAGTACTTGAGAGGCTAAGATAGAAGGATTTCAGGTTCAAAACCAGCCTCAGCAACTTAGCAAAATTCTCAGCAACCTGTAGAAAACCTGCTTCAAAACAAAAAATTAAAAGGTCTGGGGATATACCTCAGAATGCCCCTGGATTCAATCCCTGGTAACACACACACACACACACACACACACACACACACACACACACACACACACAGAGGAGGGTTCCTGCCTTCTTTCCTAGCATCTTCTCTAGTACCAAAGACTTGACTGTCAATAAGCAATGCTAGATGACCATCTGCTTACTGGACCAAAGCAACCGGACCCTCCTTTAACAAAGGTTCATTTGGCTTCAGTTCCTGCCACTGGCCCACTGGTCCTGCACCAGCCATGAGAAGTGCTAAGGCTCAGGACCCAAAAGTAGACTTTGCTGGACTATGCAGGCAAGCAGGGTTAGCAATAGAGTGTGGTGGAGAAGCATTATATTTGCAAAACATTTCTTTGAAGATATAGATCATTAGAAAATGTCAAAGATTCTAATGATGCCATTCTTCTTGCTCTTCAGAAATCAAATGAAACTGGTGACTATTACAAACTCTATATCTTTTTCTTAATTTTCTGTTGCCAATGTGATTCTGGCCAGGCTCCTCTTATACTTGTAGCAAAATACTTCATCAGGCATGTGTCCATAGAATTCAATTTACTCATTTACTTGTTATGCAACAACATTTGTATTGCATAACTACTATGGGCCAGATATTTCTCTAGAAACTGCAATGCAACTTCAGGGCTCAAATAACATGAGCTTTCTACTAATCAACTACCAGAAAACTACTCCTTCCCCTTACCTCTCCTCTCACACATGAACCCCAGAAAGGAATCAAGAACATGAACTACAGCCGGGCGTGGTGGCACACGCTTGTAATCCCAGCATTCGGGAGGCTGAGACCAGAGGATCCGGGTTCGCGGCCAGCCTCAGCTACCTAGTGAGGCACTCTGCAACTTAGTGAGACTCGGTTTCAAAATAAAGAATAAAAAAAAAAATAGGGCTGGGGGTATAGCTCAGAGATAGAATGCCCCTGAGTTCAATCCCCAGTACCGCAAAAAAAAAAAAAAGAACCTGAACTACAATACACTCATTGCCATTATTGTTAGATCTTTGCCTACATCTTCTTATTTAATCCACTAAACAAACCTTCATACAAGTAAGCCATGGGAAAGTTAACTTTCCAAGGTTTCTTGGCTACCAAGTGTTAGAGCCAAAATTAGAACCTAGGCTGTTTGCCACATTACCATCTAGTTGGCTTTTCAACAAGTCTGTTGACACCTTGTATTTCCTTTTTAGCAGTATGTCAATCCTTATCCCTGTCAATGGTATCCTATCTGATCACTTCTCTATTTCCAGAGAGCCAAGTGGGGCTTACAAATGGCTCCCATCTAGCCTCATAATTCTCTGCAGACATGCCTTAGAAGAATCACAACAAATAGCCTGGAAGCTTATGTCAGAACACACACACTTGCAGACATATGGAGAGCTCCTCCAACTTGACAGACGATGAACAGTCGTCCAGGAATTACGTGATGGTGACAGTGCTGTTTCTTGATGCTCACACAGCAAATTGCAGGCTGCTCTATGAAACAAGTCTTCACCACACTGTAAGCACAGCCTGGGGACATATCCATCAGAGACTGCCCATGAAGCCAAGACTCTCGGAATTCTCTTTTATTAATGAAGAACTTTGCCCCCAACTCATGACAGCTAAGGAGCATGCAGCCAGTGTTACCCTGATCCACCAAATAGAAAGAATAAATCTATTTTTTGCCCATTCCTCTCAAATCATGCATTTATCTATTAATCGCCATCTCCATCAATTCCTATCACCTAACATGTTCCTTATTCCTCATCTCTATTCCTATTGGTTCAAATCTTTTTTTTTTTTTTTTTTTTTTTTTTTTTTTTTTTTTTTTTTTTTTTTTTTTTTTTTTTTTTTTTTTTTTTTTTTTTTTTTTTTTTTTTTTTTTTTTTTTTTTTTTTTTTTTTTTTTTTGTGGTACTGGGGATTGAACTCAGGGGCATTCTACCTTTGAGCTATACCCCCAGCCCGATTTTTTATTCTTTATTTTGAAACCGGGTCTCACTAAGTTGCGGAGGGCCTCACTAGGTAGCTGAGGCTGGCCTCAAATCCGGATCCTCTGGTCTCAGCCTCCCAAATGCTGGGATTACAAGCGTGCACCACCACGCCCAGATTGGTTCAAATCTTTGTCACTTGATATAGGATTATTGCAGTTGTTTATTATCTGGTGTCTCCATTACCTCTGCATCTACACTGATCCTTCCAGTGGAATTTTATTATCATTGCTATTATTATTATTATTATTATTATTATTATTATTATTATTATTATTATTTGCAGTAGTAGGGATGGGGCCCAGGAATGCTCTACTACTGAGCTGCATCTTTGGCACATTTTATTTATTTATTTATTTATTTATTTATTTATTTATTTATTTATTTACGGTACTAGGGATTGAACTCAGGGGCATTCTACCTCCGAGCTACACCCCCAGCCCTATTTTTTATTCTTTATTTTGAAACTGAGTCTCACTAAGTTGCGGAGTGCCTCACTAGGTAGCTGGGGCTGGCGGCGAACTCGGATCCTCCGGTCTCAGCCTCCCGAATGCTGGGATTACAAGCGTGCGCCACCACACCCGGCACATTTTATTTTTTATTTTGAGATTTTATTTTTTATTTTGCTAAGCTATCTAGGCTGTCCTCAAACTTGTGATCTTCCTGCCTTAGATTCCAGAGTCTCTGTACCACAATGCCTGGCTTCTAAAGGTAATCTTTTTTTGTTTGTTTGTTTTTTGCACTGGGGATTGAACCTAGGGGCATTCTGTCTCCAAGCCCAGCTCCATTTTTTTAAATTTAATTATATTTTTTATTTGGAAACAGGGTCTTGCCAAGTTGCTGAGGCTGGCTTTGAACCTTTGATCCTCCTGTCTCAAGCTCCCAAGTATTGGGATTACAGGCAAACACCACCATGTCTGGCTCTAAGAATAATCTTTACTACCCTCAAATTTACAACTCTTTTTTCCATTTGAAATTTCTCACTGACTCCCTGCTGACAACAAAAAATGCCCAGTTTCAAGTCCTGCCTGTTGCAGAGCTCTTAATGATCTCAATTATTTCTACTTTAAGAATTATGTCACTTTAAGTATGAATGTCATAACATTTCATATATTTATAGATTCTCTATATACATATAATGTATATATATATATATATATATAGATTCCCTATATACATAAGTGTGTATGTATGTATGTATCTTCCTCTGTTTTTTCTTCCACCTAAAACACTTTTCCTTCTTATGGTGAACTCTTACTCATCCTTTAAAACTCAACTAAAAGCCTACCTCCTGTAGGAAACCTTTTCTAACCTTCCCATACAACTTAGTTACTTGTTTGTGCTCTAAAGTATTTTTTACATATACTTATTATCAAACTTGAATTGAGTTGAAATTTATTGGTTAATTAGAATTCAAACTCCCCAGGGTTACCACTTGGAGAGAGTCAGTGCAAGGTACAAAGTTCAATAAGCACATGTTTCTGGCTTTCTTCCTACAAAATTTCTATTTTCTCATTTATAAAGCAAGGGGCCTGGGTAAAACAGTTTTCTGTTTTTTAAATCCCTCTAGACAAACAATCTTTAGCCAATTATCTCACATATCTGAATGACTTCTTCAAATTTTTGCTCAAATATCATTTTCTCTGTGAGGCCTTCTCTAACCACCCTACTTCAAAATTAATGCTCTTTTCTGGCACATTCCCCCTTTTCTGGTTTATTGTCTCTACAGCACTTTTACGCCTATAACATGCTCCATAACTACTTAATTAGTTTTTTTGTTTATTACCTTTCTCCACTAGAATTGAATCCCCAAGAAGGCAGGACATTTTGCATTGTGTTCTTTACTGCCACATACCTGACATCAAAAAATGAGATACAGCATATAGTTTGCTCTCAATGGATAATTACTGGCTGAATGAACTCTCAAGTGGTGTAAGTGAAAAGCTCATCAACCAGATTAAAAAAAAAAAAATCAGTCAATAACACCTAGTCAGCCGGGCGTGGTGGCGCACGCTTGTAATCCCAGCATTCGGGAGGCTGAGACCGGAGGATCCGGGTTCGCGGCCAGCCTCAGCTACCTAGTGAGGCACTCCGCAACTTAGTGAGACTTGGTTTCAAAATAAAGAATAAAAAATAGGGCTGGGGGCGTAGCTCAGAGGTAGAAGGCCCCTGAGTTCAATCCCCAGTACCGCAAAAAAAAAAAAAAAAAAAAAAAAATAACACCTAGTCAGTGGTCATGCCAGGATTCTTTATCAGAATGTGGCCAACTGGTGGGGGCTGCAGGCTGCTTCACAACTGTCAGTCACAGGGCAACATAACTAGAAAAAAAGGAATGAAGACACATGTGAACATGTGAGTCTAAGAAAGAAGTAACTCAGGAAAGTCCTGCGAATAATCCTGCCATGGCATGGTCACGTTGCTATGTTTCCAGCATAGTCACCATTCCTAGTCCCTACAGGAATCCACTGCAATATTCCATGAGACAGAGCTAGAGAAGTCTTCCAACCGCTCCTCTGTTCTTGGTAATTTCTTCCCCTTTGGAACTTAGTGACCATAACTTCCTCCTACCATCCCTAGAGAAGGCACAGAGTAAAGCACAAAATACTGCTGACACCTGCACTCTCTCTCAAGGATGCTTAACACGAACACTATCTATACCACTAGAGCTACCTCTTGTTTAGCTACTTAAGTAACTGAGCCAAGCACTTGGGACTTCACACACTGGCAAGTAAAAGAAGGAGATGGTATCTTTCTGACATCATTAAATTCCTCCCATGCAACTGGAAATCACCATCTATGCAAATCTCCCTAGTTCTACTTGGGAGCACCTTTACTAGGGAGAGCTACTGTACTTTCCTATTTCTAGCAAGAAGGTGGTAGCAATGTAACAGCTAGAAGACTTCCTGTGTCCCATCATCTAAATAGATGGGACCCAGAAATTCCCATCTGTTCCAGTTGAGGGGGCCCATAAAATGCTTAGGACATGGTAAAAGAGCAATGCTCTGTATCTGGAACAAAGAGGACACTGGAGACCCAGATTTTAAGACTATGTCAAAATGTCCAGGCTGTAGTAGTGGGTACTAGAAGAGATTTCTTGTATCATAGCAATTACCAGTTGACGAAGCAGACCAGACTGGCTATTCTCCAGCCCAACACAGCAAGGATCCTTTTAACATTGCATAGGTCTGAGAGACTTCTTCCTCTGCCACCAAGAGATAATATAAATCATACTCAAACATCAACTTTGAAAGGAGCAGAGGAAAGGGAAGATATGAGATGTTGAAGAATTTTCTTAAAATGGCTACCCAGTAGCCGGGCGTGGTGGCGCACGCTTGTAATCCCAGCATTCGGGAGGCTGAGACCGGAGGATCTGGGTTCGAGGCCAGCCTCAGCTACCTAGTGAGGCGCTCCGCAACTTAGTGAGACTCGGTTTCAAAAATAAAGAATAAAAAATAGGGCTGGGGGTGTAGCTCGGAGGTAGAATGCCCCTGAGTTCAATCCCCAGTACCGCTAAAAAAAAAAAAAAAAAAAAAAAAAAAAATGGCTACCCAGTAAATATGTCCATGTAGGAAACAGAAGACAAATTATAGAAAAAAATAGAGTATCCACATTTGCTTTGTGTATCTGAAAGTGAACGGTGAATATTTTGGCTGCCTCAATGCATCCTTGACACTTCAATGCAGTGTGCTTTGTAGGGGCTACTCTGGAATTTTAGAGATTCTGTATGCAGAAAATTTATATACCATATAGTGATTACAAAATCCCAGGCTAAAATGATAAATCCTGAGCCAAGGTCATTACTCAGGAAGATAGAGAGTCTCTCAACTGCAGATAGAAGATGGTCAGCATAAAACAGACAAAAGAGGTGAAGTTCACTTCAGCCCCTTCTTGGTCTGTTCTAAAAAGTAAAGCCACTTTATCATAGAGGGAAACAATATTATCAGCATTATTTTCAAGACTGCGACATATTTGAAGGTGATATATTTAGGAGAATATATTGGACCTCAATCAGAAAGGAAATACATAGCTAATATTTCATAAGTTAAGTCCATTCAGGGAGATCCAAGGACCCAGGAAATAGATCCATGCTAGTCTCATGAGAGCTAGCTAAATTAATATACATTCTTGAGCCAAACAGCTAAAGTCAAAGAATATACACCTCCTGTCAGTAGAGAATACCATGTGCAGAGATGGAGCTATATCACTAATCCATACTAGCTACTGCATCTAAGTAGAGGTAGCTACTCAACCCCATACCAGCCTTCAGTATCTACTGCAAGAGTATCTCAGCTTGAGGGAAGCATTTATTATGCATGATCTGCAGCCATGAGGATAAAGTAATAAGCCAGCGCTGAGAAGAGACTATCCTTTCTTGGAGACCAAATAGTGATTTAAGGTAAATGATGTAATCAGTAACCAGGTTTTCTAGTCAAATTTGGAGGAACCAGGTGAAAGTGAGTAGGATAATAAATACAAGATAGTTATCAAGCTCTTAAAAAAGGGAGGGAGGACCTTAATCATGAGTACCTGGTGGTATGTAGTTCAAATGTATCCCAATTTAGAGAACTTTATCAGTAAGCTTATCTTTCTGCTTCCTGCACTCTGTCCAACTACCATAAAGAGTTCATCACAACAGAGATGTCAAGAAGACTAAGTCCATCATGGAAGTGGAATGCCAACCTTAGTAAGAGAAGTCTTAGGTAGAGAAAAGGAGCAATAAGAGAAATATCTGCTTCTTGTAGTCTGGAGTAATTTTAAGAAAAGGTAAGATAGAAAAGAAAAAAAATGAATCAGGCAGCAATGAAGATTTTCATGCTCCTCTTCTCTATACACAGGAGCCAAAAAAAAGGGGGGGGTGATGGTGTATGATAAACATAAATAGTTTTGGAGATAAATGGCAATCCCCCCTCCAACTAAATACATCAATGTCAGGCTATATGACCTAAGAAGAAATCCTTCTGCATGATACCATCTAACATAATACAAAAGTAGAGCTGAGGTGCCAGTGGTGGTGAATCAGTCCATTCTCCTGAAATAGATCCCACACCTTCCAATTGTGGGTGATGGAATTCAGTACCACACAGACAATCCATGCATCTCCAAGAAGCGGCATCCTGTGAGAACACTGGTGGACTTACGAATAGCAGGATCAAGATGTACAGGTTCCTGTAGATGATGATTCTGATACTGGGACAAAGATACAAGGTCTAAGACTGTAGTAGCAAAGGTCAGCTAGATAGGACAATATCACTGTGAAGCAGCTCAGACCAGCTGCTTCTCAGCAGGGTTCACATAGGAGCCGTCAGAATGTGTGTGAAGCTAGGATTTCCCTCTTCCATAAATGGCACAAAAATCATCATCCCTTTTGGACACACCTGGTTATATTAGAGAAATGCAGGCATAGAACAAGGACATCTGAGAACCTAAGCAGATGACCTCATAAGCCTGAGCAGCTGCCTTCTTCTACTAAATTATCAAACTGAACTCAAGTTTGTTGAGTGATACTAAAATTTATACAGATCCGATTTCTGAGATACAGTTGGTTGGTGAGGGAAGAAGATGAGTTACTCTGCCTGTGTGTGTGTGTGTGTGTGTGTGTGTGTGTGTGTGTGTGTGTGTGTTACTGAGGATTGAACCCAGGGGCATTCTACTTCTGAGCTACACTCCCAGCCCTATTTTATTTTTATTTTGAAACAGGGTCTCACTAATTGCTGAAGCTGTCCTTGGATCTGTGATTCTCTTGTCTCAGCCTCCCAAGTACTGAGATTACAGGAGTGTGCCACCATGCCCAGCCACACCATTTTTTAAAATGACAATTTCCTTTAGACAATTGTATTTTAGGGTAATAGAACACTTTTGTAATCCTGCTGTAATATAAATTAAATCAATAAGGAAATAGTGTTCAAAAGAAGAAAACTCTTTTATTGATAGAAAAGCAAAACAATTTTTCATGAATTCTATATCTGTTTTATTTTACCTGTTAGATATACTCAAGTTCAAAAATCAGTTTTTCTGCTGTTGCTGTCAATATTGTTATTGTTAATCTCTCTATAGAAACAACCCAATGTAATCCCAAATCTCAGGGAAAAAATCCCTGCCTCAAACAGGTAAGACTACCTTGATAAGTCATTGTCCCCAATTAAAGTTAATTAAATTCTTATTCTCAGCTAAGCATTCGTACATGGCACCAATTGTATTATTAGGTTGGTGACATTAATAAGTGCTGATGTCAAGCCATATAAGCTGTTCCTCAGAGGTTACCAAATAAATAAAAAACCAAATTAGAGTCAGATTTACATTCAGTCCAGTGACTAAATACTCTCCTATTGTTAGAGCAATTCATTTTTATATAAACTGAAACATCTGTGAGCCACAATCACTAGTTCCAAAAAAGAATAAGTGGCTTTTCAGATTCAGATTCAAAGTCCAGATTCACATGGAAATGGACTTGAGGAGGCTGACCAGATGAGATTACAGTTTCTGGTTCTAATTTATAAAGCTCATAACTTCCACATAATATCAGCTAGCAATTGTTCAGCTGGCATCCACAGAAAAGCGCTTAAAGCATATGTCTGCACATTGGAAAAATAAACCATTAACCATTATCTAATTAATTCATTTGATACAGAGAGATGGCAGAAAAGTCGTATGTCAAAGAAGATTTTTAAAGCTACTTTGTTCATATTTTCCAAAAACTACTTATCAAACTAAACACATAATGGTCATATTTTCACTTTACCTTTAGCTATGTAGATGTAAGTTTTATCTCACACAACATTTAGGTTGAAAATGAAAAATCAAACCACAATTCAGGCTTGTGGTCTAGATGGCCCTAAGCCTCTTCTGGGTATTTTTGCATTCTATCTAGATAGTTGGACCACACTGATATGGTCGTAACTTCATTATCATTGCTACATTTGAGTCACTAACATAGGAAAGGAAGCTTATCTAATTACCAATTTCCCGAGCCAACCAGGACTCTCCCCTTTCATTAAATAAAGAGAAAGTCATTCAGATTTGACCCCAGAGAAATAAGTACATGCATATACCTGACTTCTCAGTATCCTCTCTGGATAAGAGGATGGAACAACTATTTGGTTTCCATCTCATTCTTGTTGTGACAGAAAAGAGAATACAAAAAAGTCCATTGTAAATTTGTACAAAATGTATGCATATATAAATACATATCTATGGGCATATATAAATTCTAAAGATTATATCCATCTACATCTTTAAGTTTCAGAGTCCCATACAGTTGACATAATGGCATTCTCTTTCTAATATTCTCATTTTTAAAAACAATAAGAATCAAGCATGCCACCTTATTAATATTGAATAGCAAGTGCAGAAGTTGAGCTGTAGCTACAGGGGTTTGAAGCAATTAGTTTGACGGGACATCAGTGAATAAAATCCTTAAAATAAATTTAGCTATTTCCAGATTGCCTTTTGTTTCACATAATGAAAACCAAAATGCCCTGTTGGTAGCATCCCAAACTCCTGGGACTGTCCACTGAGCTCTATAAGAAGCAGTGCTTTTAAACAGGATCTATACAAATTGCTTGAATATGTGCTTATTGCAATAATCTGGCATGGGGACAGGCTTACTAGAATTTCATATAATTCTCTATTTCCTAAAAATCTCATGTGACACCACCAGAAGCTCCATGTTCCAAATATACTAAACTCAGTATGAAATTTGACTGACAAACTTCATCATGTTTGCACAGAACACTGCTTAAAATATTAAACCATAGTCAATGGAGAAAGGGATATATATTTAAAGGTGCACAATAAAACATATTACAGATGTAGGACCATGTTTCAAGGTAAAGGATTTTTTTCACAATAAACATGATTCTTTTATTTCCCTTGCTCCCTCTATTCCCTTGTGGAAAAATTAAATATTTTGGATATTGTTCCCCAGGGTATACAGGCTACTTCTTGGCAGGGGATTATTATTGCATGCCTTGAATACACTATGATTCATAAGGCAAGAACATATGAGTAGCTTCAGCACCAAGGAAATGGAATCATCATCTAGCACTGCTCCTAACTTAACAAAATATCTTATTGCTTTAATAAGATGGGAAATTATTCACTGTAAAAAGTGCACCAAATAAGGGGAAGAAAGTAATGTCCATGCACATTAGTAGAGCTCAGTGGAAATGAGGAAGCTCCATTTTGGGTTCCTGGTTCTATTCCAATTTCAAATCCAAGAGTAATTCTGTAATAAGATATTAAGGAGCTACAGAAAGATGAGGATAAGCTACAAAAATTAATGGACTGTCTTCTTCACAGTGCCTTAGTCATTCTGATGTACAACATAGAGCTGTGGTGCACTAACAGATTCCCTAGTGGCCTGAGGGAGTTAATGCATTCTTTTACCTATGATTAGAAGGCGACTAAGGCACTGGGAAGAATCTGGATCATTGTTTAATATATCATATCCAATATGACCTGGTCTTAATAGTGTAACATGGCATGCTTAGAAGATACTCTTTTGTGCTTTGGGAAAGGACTTGGGTGAATATCTAGTGGGTAATTAAAATTAACTGTATTGGATTATTTTATGAAAGATGCAAACTGAGCTTGGGCAATTTAAGAGATGACCCCAAACAGAAAAGGTAACCTTCTCTCTGAATAAGAGTCCATAGGCATGGAACCCAAAGATAAAATCTAGAATAACTAGTTACTTGGGAGAGGGATGCACTTGGGGGCACTGCTGCCTTACACCCTGCAACATAGTAAAGACTCTTTTGCTATGCTTTTGTAAATCATTATCATTCATATGTTTTTGAAATACTTGAATTAGGGATACCACTGCATATAATTAAGATTGTAATATGCTTCTGGCCCCTTCTATCATCCAACCAAGGGAAACCAAGTGGTAAATAACCAGAGGCAGACACAGATGGGCTTGTCTGGCATTAGGAGAATAAAATATTTATCTTCTCTCATTTTCTTTTCTTTTCAATATTTTTTCATGCACAGAGTGGAATTAGCTAAGCCAGACTAAGAAAAAAAGAGAGCCTCCTTTGCTATAACTTAGATGCAGGCACAAAATTTCAATTAAACAAGCTGTAAACATTTTTTTACCCTATGAGTATTAACCGATTTAACTTTTCTTGAGATTTGCATGTCCTGTCATCCAAATTGCTCAACATCCCCACCAGTCTCGCCTCCAAACACATACAGTACAAGCAAGCACACACACCACTGCCTCCAAGTGGTAACTGCATGCAGCGAGAACTACAGGCACTGTTTAAATATTAACCATGTTTTAATAGATGGCATTCCTGCACATCCATTATTTGTTTGTTTTCTGTTGCTGTGGTGTGTTTCTGTTATTCACAAAAGAAAAAAGAAAACATACGTGTCATCTTTTTATAACAGTCTACTACAGAGTAAGATACAAAAGAGCACTTCTGGAAACAGCAGAAGTCAGGCCTACACCACTGAATTCCTTATCCAGTGGTAACCATTGTATCAACAGCTGGAAAGTAAGAACAAGAATATACAGTTTGGAGGAGATAGTACAGAACTAGTTTTCTTCTGTATTTGGAACCAATATAATAAATAAATAACAAAGGTGCACTTGTTCTAAAAATAAAACAGAAGCATTCTGGTTGGTTAGATACTGCACTTTCAGTACTGCACATCACCTAATATATATATACACACACCTATATATGTATATATATATATTTTTTACAAAAGGGGAACTTATGCAATGTTTAATAATAAGAAAACCAATAGTACAAGCCAATCCGATTGTAGAGAAAGAAGAAAGGAACCAACCAAAAGCCAGTACAATCACTTTCAAAACAGCCCCTCCTCTGCCTGCATAACCAGAGGAAGTAACCATTACGGTGAGGCGATTTCAGCACCAGACCTGTCTGGACAATTCCCGGGTCCTTTGTGACTCCTGAAAATGCCACAAGTCCAAGGTGTGCAAGTTGGGTGGGGCAGGAGCGAAAGCAATAGGGTTTTTGCTGTTGTTTTTGTTTCTTTTTTTCTTTTTAACTCAAAGATTTCAATGTACTTATGCTCGGCCAGCGAGAGACATCTCTAAAAGTAAATTAAATGCTCTGTCCTGGAAAAGGTAATGGTTAACTAAAGAGTGAGAAGGTGACTGGCTGGAAAGGAGTACCTGTCCTAAACGGTTTTCTGGGACTTTCCCTGTGTCCTCTTGTAGTCCTGGTACTAAATGTAGACATTTTCTTTATGATATACTATTGCCTGAGCCCGGCTGAGGATGAGAAAAGGGAAGGGGAGAGAAGCTAAAAGAAAAGTGAAAGCTTGGCAGGGGGGAGGGAAAGAAGGCAACTAAATCTTTAACTTGACAGCTATATACAACATTACCGGGCCCCCTCCCCTCCCTGTGCTCCAGGGTCAATGCCTGTTATGTATTTGGTAGCTTGTGCAGTTTCTCCTCCTTCTTGAGGGGGGCACGGGGTAGAGAAGGAAGATGCAGCCTTGGTTGACAATGAGAAATTATGTGATTTGTCATGCGCTTGGATTGTGTTATTAGTATTATAATAATAATAATTACTATAAATATTAATAAAGAATTATCAGCATTATTTCTTCTTCCGAGACTTTCCTTGCCCAATATTTACAATACCGCACAGTGCCTCGGCGGAGGAGAAACAGAGTAAAAGGGAGGGCAGATAGGAAAGAAGGAAGAGGAAAGAAGGGCCAGAGGGACATGACGAAGGAAGGGCGGAGGGTAGAAAAGCAAGGATGGCAACGATGATGGGTACCGGGGAGGAGCGAAGAGAGGGGCTAGACGATCAGGAAAGTACCACCGTTTGCAAAAGGCCCTCGCCAGCTGTGTCCAAACAGGAGGAGGCTGCATGTGCTCCTTGTGGACTGGGGGCTGGCGGTGGAGGCGGAGGAGCACTGGGGCCCTGGCTGGGGAGGCCAGGGGATGAAGAGGTGACGTTGGAGGGGGCGCAGAAGACAGAGTCCCGGGGCTGCCTCTCCAGCCGGGTTTCTTTTCCATGGTTTGGGGCCTGACTACCTGCCCGGGGCAGCCCCCCTCCGCTTCCGCCTCCGCCTCCACCTCCACCTCCACCTCCACCTCGGCTGCTGCTGCAGTGATCCCTCTCGTATTCCTCCTGAGCCCTCTGCATCTTCCGCTTCTTCATCCTACGCTTGTGGATGTGGAAGGTGGAGAGAGACAGCACGATGAGGCAGAAGATGAGGGTGACGAGGACAATCAGCACCAGCGTGGAGGAGAAGGACTGGAAGAGCTGCTGTCCCACTTGCGTGATGCAGGTGCCGCCGCCGCCGCCGCCGCCAGCGCCCGGGCCGCGCGCACCGGTGTTGCCGCCGCCGCTAGCGTTGGGGGAAGCGAAGGTCCGGTTGAGGAGACAGGGCGGCAGCGCCAGCCTCAGCTCCTTCGGCGCCCTGGCACTCATGGGTGCTGGGCTGGGAGGGGCCGGGCCCACCAGGCTTCTTCTCTGGGGCACTCCGTTCCCACCTGGGGCACGGAGGAGATCCCCCTCCGGCCCCTCCTCCTCCAACGAGTCTCCACGCGCCCCTTTCCTTCCGGGAAGCACCGGGCTGAAAAGAGAACAGGCTTAGTTATATAGGGTCCCGGAGGTTGCCAACGGGGTGCTGAAAATAAGGATCAGCCACCACCGCAAAGCGGTCCTGTGGGCATGCTGCCTCAACTGGGCGCTGCCGGTCATGGGCTTCTCCGCAGCCCTGGACCCCAGCCCCCGGCTCCTCGCAGCGCACCAGAGTATTCGATTGCCTGCGGGCGGGCGCCACTCACTGGGAAGAGGTACACTCCCGCACCACAGGGGTGCAGATTACTCAGCAGATAAAGCAGCCCCTCTGCGTCCTTCACAACTTTCTAATTACAACAGACACACTCGAGAGTCGCCTCGGATGGCGTCTCCTACTTTTCAGAGCGTTGTCTCTCCTCTTTCCTGTGCCCTTTCTGTAAATATCTCCGCTTGGATCCCACCCTCCTCAGCACCCACTCCGCACCGCGCTGAGCGCTCTGGTTCGCAGTCCTCCCCTTTCAGATTCTCCCTCCCTGGATGGCGCCAGGTCCCTTAGGTCTCGTTCCCAGGGGAGTACCGCTGACACCACATCCCACTCAGCCTCTGTCCCTGGCTGCAGCTGATGCGCTGGACAGTGCCCCGTCCTTTCCTGTCCTTTCCCCAACCTTCTTCCCAGGCACCGACCGCCTCCCCCCACCCCCACCCCACACAAAGCTGAAGCACCTTTCTCAACAGAAGTGCATTTCCGCAGACGCCCCTTCCCTCCCTATTTCCCTGCGCCCCCCACTTGACAGCATTCTGCTTTTTTCTAGGGGGGCCGGAACTGGAAGGGGGAAGGTTCCCGCCTGCAAAGTTTAGGGAATAGATCTTCTGTCTGGCCTTCCCAGACTCAGCCCAAGGGCCCCCGAGGCTGTTCCAGGGGACCCAGTCCGGGAGACCCGCAGCACGCAGCACAGTCTCCTTAGGGCTCCCCAGAGGCAGCTGCAAACTGTTGCACTGCGGAGCAGCCAGGCGACGCACCAGGGCAGGGGTGGGGGCCTAAGCCCCGGGCAGGGGTGCCTACGCAGGGCCTTGGAGCTGTGCTCCCCACCCGCACCCCAGTCGCAGGGCCATCCCGGCATCTGAAGCTTTTACCGCCCGAAGTCTCTTACCTGGAGCCGCCAGCTGGGTGCTGGGAGGGAGGCCCCGCTGCCCGGCTGCAGTGGCGGCTGCAGAAGGCGCGGAGTGAAGGGGCCGGAGACCGAGCCGCGACGTCGCTGCCGCCGCCTTCGCTGCTGCTTCAGGGAGCTCTGCTCCCAGCCTATTGCCAGAGAGGCCGGTGACGTCAGACAGCCACCGCCAGGGCTCCAAGCCACCCCTCAGGCCCCCACCCACCCTCATACCCCAACACCTTGTCCTGGCGCAGGGAGCCTCTGCCTCAAAGGTTCCCAGCTCCTCGCTCTCCTGCCCAGGGGCTCCAGGAGCAACCCCGCCCCCACCCTGCCGGCAACCCACCTTCGCACTCCCACTCCCTTGCTTAGGAAAGGTTGTTCTTAAGTTCTTCAGCGGTCGGATTCCCCAGCCACAACCCTTTCCCAGATGGTCCCAGGAACACGTTTTTTGTACTCTAGAGAACCCTTCTCGGTGGGAGGGGGGATGTAGATCAGCTTTTCTCCCTAGTAACTGTTGAAGGTCCCTCCTACCCCCAAATGTTGTCTGTGCTGCTCCTGGTTCTGAATATAAACTGGATGCATTGGAGAGATGGCAGGAACATTTGTCAATGTACGTGTGGCAGAACCTGAAATACAAACCTAAACATGAGTCAAACAAACAATCCAAGTTAACCATTTTCATCTCCACCAGAGTCTCCAACTTATCTTTCATTCCACCTGATTCATGACTCTCCTCCCCTCCCTCATACTCTCATCTTCAGGCCCAAGACTCACTCAATTTATTAAACACCCCTTCTGACAGTCTACACACTCGTGAGCACTCAAAGGGTTTATGAGGCAGGTGGACAAAACTACTCAGAATGAATGCCCTGTGGAAATCTTGAGTACCATATCTCTTCCCAAATACTCCTTCATTGACCCCAAGTTTTATGAAAGTGTTTGGTCCATTTGCTACAGTATCAATAGGCTTTCAGTAAAAAAGGACAGAACTTCCAGAAGGATTCCCAGCTACCTGCCTAAATCTCATCAGAGACTAGTGACCTTTTTCAAGGGTTTAGCATCCATGAAAAAAATAGGAACAGTGCATTTGGTTAGAGTAGCTATCTTTGAAACGGCATATGCTCTTTAAAACAAAAATGGAAAAACAAACTTGGAACATTACCTAAAGACATTGTATGGTCTTTGAAGGCACTCAGATGTCTTATTAAATGTGCATTTCTTTCTTCTCTCCCTGTCTTGTTTTCTTTCGGTCTTTGACTCCAGCAAAGTGCATGTACAATACTTACTTGCTAAATTTAACAATGCAGTATACATTGCTGTTTTTTTTCTGCTATGCATCAGAAATGAGAGCTGGCAGAAATGACTGATGCTTACTTCTCTACATTTGCTGCACTTGTAAAGAAACAGGGTCTGTCATGGTGTGGGGAGAAGGTTGTCTGGTGTTAATATGTGGGTCCTTCTTTCTGACCTTATGTTCCTGTCTAGTCCTACTCTAAATTCTCTTTTTGCTCATTATTTACATATGGAAGAAGAAATGCATCATATCTCCCCTAAATTCTGTTTTCATTTATTTAAATACAAGTCATCTGGGCTAGGAGAGGAGCTCAATATTACAGTGTTTGCCTAGCATTTGTGAAGTCCTGAGTTCTACCCCCAGTTACCACAAAACAACATCAACAACAGCAACCATCAGCTTTATCTTCATAACTATTCCAATCTAAAATATCCCTATTTAAGCTAAGAGGTCAGTACATGCTGAATATGAATAATGTATAATTGCTCCCAACCACAGATTGATGCCCTTGCCTGGCAAAGCTAAACAGTTACTCAGGGACAATGACCCTGATGCTGGCATAGACTTCCTTCTTGGAATGAGGGCATCCTGGATGCCTGTAAAAGCCACCTCGCTAGCTGGGCACAGTGACGCACACCTGTAATCCCAGTACTTGGGAGGTCGAGACAGTAAGATTGCAGGTTTGAAGCCAGCCTCAGCAACTTAGTGAGGCCCTTAGCAAATCAGGGAGACCCTGTTTCCAAATAAAAAAATAAATAAAACAGGACTGAGGGTATAGCACAGAGGTAGAATGCCCCTGGGTTCAATCGCCAACAACACACACACACACACACACACACACACACACACACACACACATCACTTCCCACATCTGGACACTGTGACTTTGGTGGGCTCAGGGAATGCTGAACCATTTTTTAATACCTGTTTATTTCACTGTGATCACTAAGTGAGACTTCTTCACTGACACCTGACAGGCAGTGCCCCAATTTTGCAGTCTTTGCTCCTGAAAAGTTTAATATAATCAACATTTTGTAAAGCAAATCCAATTTTGAATACTCCAAAAAGAGATCTGGCTATTTAAAGAGACTCTTTAGTAGGAAAGGAAAAAAAAGTTGCCTTGTAAAGCAAAGAATTTTACATAATTAGAATTAACTCTCACTGGCCTGTTTTCTAGATTTTGAGGCATTTTTGGGTTTTCCTAGAGGAAAATAGACCTTTACAGTATGGTGTAATGGGATTATAATATGTTTATATTGTGATTACTGTTGAATACCATGCTCTTGAGATGTGCCATGAGATAGTTGCTGTTTTTATTCTTTTGTCAGGAATGTTAAGTGTCTGTACCATCCTACAGAACCTATGAAAAGACAAGGTCTTGCCCTAGAGAACTTACATCCTACAGCAGATAAATGTAATCCACAGAACAATGGTATTTAATTGGGAATTATTTAGGTAGATTAAAGACATACATTTTCAGCTCAAAAGCTCCTTCTCTTTTAGGAAAACATAGGCTGTAGATAGTATGCTTTGTTCTTATGCAGAGGACAAATGAGTTGAATGCATACATTTGGTTGTATAATTCATGCCTAAGGAATAGCCACGGCAGATATGACCATCTCTTGGGATTCAGGGTTTTGACCCCACTGGGTTGCCGTATGGCCTCAGCATGGCTGGCACAATGGTAAGTCTTATTATATACAACAGGTTGCCACTAGTTTAACGACCAAACTTCCCAAGCCATATTTCTTAAGAGTGAAAAACCAAGGAGCATCTGAGAGTCCCACGATATTTCCTTGGGATGGAACAACTTCTCTAGATTCAGGCATGTTTTAGATATTCAGCAGCATATAATACTCCCAAATTTAGTAAGGATCTCTGGATAGCCTAGAGAGAAGCATCATATAGGCATCTGTGCCACAATCAAAGCATAATAATAATAACAATAGTAATAATGTATTATCATTATTTGCAAAGTACTCAATGTCAGGCTGTATTAAACTCTATATATTAGCATTAATCCTACTACAACCTTACAAGGTTATTTTTGCCAAAATACAAAATCATTCATTCATTCATTCACTCGCTTACTCATTCATTTATTTGTTCAACAAAAATCTTCATGCACCTGCTATATGTAAAGAAACTAAGGCTCAGAATGGTTAAAAACCATGCCTAAGTCTGCTAACAATATTACTAGACTCACATTTAGACAAACTGATTTCAAAGTAAGTATTCTTTTCATGATTCTGTGTGTGTGTGTGTGTGTGTGTGTGTGTGTGTGTGTGTGTGTGTGAACTCTATTTTCATTCTTTTTTTTTGTGTGTGGTACTGGGGATTGAACCCAGGGGCATTCTACCTCTGAGCTATAACCCCCAGTCCTATTTTTTTATTCTTTATTTTGAAACAGGGTCTTGCTAAGTTGTGGAGAGCCTCGCTAAGTAGCTGAGACTGGCCACAAACCCGGATCCTCCAGTCTCAGCCTCTCAAGTACTGGGATTACAAGCGTGCGCCACCACGCCTGGCTTTTATTTTCATTCTTAATCTGTATTTCTATCTGATTGGGGAACAATGTAGAGAGAGGGAGGGAGGAGAGAGAGAGAGAGAGAGAGAGAGAGAGAGAGAGAGAGAGAGAGAGAGAGAGAGAGAAAGAGAGATATTTGTTTGAAGTAGATAGAGGGACACAGGAGATCTCCATTGTCTGGCTCCTCTAGCAGCAGGCTATAGGACCTCCACAGACTCCTTGGGCTGATCAGAGTCTAATTTGGAAACCACTGTACTGCACCAGATCACTGGGACAGAATGGTATGGACTACCTTGTATTAATATACATGCCAGGCTTCACTTAGATTTATAGGGAGTTTTCCAGAGAATGTACAGCTGATGCTGATCTATATCCTCTATTCAGGGTCTCTATATACCTAGAGGTATGCTACATGTTGACATATTACTGTTAAATCAACTACTGTTCCAGCCAACCACTAATTAATAAATAAGGCTCTGAAGAAAGCTCTTTCATCTTGTTCTAGTTGTTTAGCTCTTTTCCAATTCAATCTTCTCCTCTGTGAAATGGGAATGATGATGATAGGATTTCTTTGTGGTACTGTTTTAAATACTGGGCATATTACAAGCATTCAATTATTAGCAGCCTTTACATTAGAAAGGAAATTATCAAAATTGATATTTTTTATCCTTGACAATAGGAGCATTATACTGTTTTAGATATCAAAATTCAGAAAATTTGGTAAGTTTTAGTATCCCTTATGTGAAGATGACTAGAAGGGATGAGGGACTAATAATGAGCAACCACAGAAACAGGAAGATTAACCCTAGAGATGAAATGTGTGTTCGTGGGGAGGACATCATAGCATAGTGCTCAGAGCATCGTCAATAGAAGGTTAATTTGTCCTATGCCAAGTACTCCAGAGAGAACTGAAACACAGTGGAATAGGCCTAGAGCGGGAGGCATATTTCAATTCATATTGCTATAGAAGAATGTCATTTCTCACTGTGAAGCAGGTTACCATCTATATCTGTAGTCTTCAAACTGGGGGAACCCTATCCTTGAAAGTATATTTTAAAATGTCCAGGGGAATATTGCTCTGTGTGTGTGTGTGTGTGTGTGTGTGTGTGTGTGTGTGTGTACTTTTAAGGGAATTATTTTCCAAATTATCCACCTCTATGTGTACTTATTCCCAAAATATATATATATATCTGAGGTTAAAATATATCCTTTGTTACTTCTCCTTTCATTTCTCCTATTTTACAAAAGAAAAACATTCTTCTCACCAATCCTCAGTCTTATGCTCATGCATTACTCAGGGTATAAAACCTTTGAGAGCTAAATAAAGAAATACTTTGAGGAGGTATAACTCCAGGGAGAAGTGGAAATGCAGTGAAAAGATCATCTGTAAGAAATATGGATGGATGGAGCAGAACTTTATTTCATTTAGAGGACAGACTCACTTTAAGAATTGATTTCTTATCTATCTACATATTGATATGCCTTAGAATTTAAAGAGATGGTTGTCACAGGGATGAAAATATTCTGCTTTGTTAAGGTAAAATGTGAATATAGACTGTCTTAGAGAAAAATAAGCCTTTTTTTATTTGTATTGATAATTTGAGCTAGGTTTGCTTATTAGACATAGAATATGAAGTTTATTATTCAAAAGTTTTAGGTATCAACTTAAAATTTGCAAAGGGGTCTAGTGTCTTCCAAAATTCTTTTAGAAAGTATATGGGCAAAAGAAAATAAAAACCTTTACAAATTTTTGTTTTAACGTATCAAGCTCTTATTGCACCATTTGGAAGGACTCCAAAACAAACTAGACTTA
The DNA here is from genome assembly GCA_004027655.1 of Graphiurus murinus. Classification (NCBI taxonomy): domain Eukaryota; kingdom Metazoa; phylum Chordata; class Mammalia; order Rodentia; family Gliridae; genus Graphiurus; species Graphiurus murinus. The sequence goes on from PVLC010003103.1 coordinate 89,651, forward strand.
TCAGGGGTACCATAGAGACTTCTTCTGTGGTGGAAATTTGAACCAGTTGACTTCTGTCTTTTTTTTCTTTTTTCCATTTTATAGATATTTAAAATACTTTTATTGGTTCGTTATAATTACACAAATCATAGTAAGGTTCAAAGTGATACAAACATACACACATCACTTGGCTTCTGTAATTTTAAGAACTACAGAAAAACCATGTACCTCTTTACATACCCTTCAAGTGAAGATGTAGTAACCTAAACTTATTTCATCTCCTTAAACTGCAAAATAAAAATATTCTCTGATCAAGCCTCAGATTCAATTAAATCTGGATATTTATGCAAAATAGTCAGGATTCCTCATGACTTAAAAACTTATTCATTGAACAAATATGTGTGACCACTATAGGACACAACTTGTGCTAGATGCTTGGTATATCAGTAACCAAAGGAAAGTCTCTGCAATCAGTGATTTGTGTTCTGTTTACACACATAATCACATTCTGTTTATCTAGTCAAATGCAAAGAATCTCCCTTTTCCCTAACATTATAAAATGAAGTATTACTCATGTCAAAAACAGAAAAAATGTAAATTAAGCAGAGTGACAGATATGAAGTTAGAGAGAGAGAGAGATAAAGATAGATGGACCAGCAGATGTCAAAGAATTGATAGGATTTCTATGACCCATAGTTCTGGATTATGATCAAAAACCCCATGGCATATGCTTCTTTCAAGTGCTTTTCATGGAAAAGATAAACTGCAAATACTTCCACCATGCAGAAACAGATATGCCTAGACTAAGTGCTATTAATATTTTGGGCCAGATAACTCTTTACTATAAGAGGCTGTCTTGTGTATTGTAGGCTATTGTGGTAAGCAGACTTCTAAAGATGGTCCCTCAGGGTTGAAACCAATGGTTATACAGTAAATATATATATACATACACTGGGCATAGTGGCACACACTTGTAATCCCAGTACTTGAGAGGCTGAGACAGGAAGATTGCAGGTTCAAGGCCAACCTCAGTAATTTAACAAGACCCTGTTTCAAACTAAAACATAAAATAAGACTGAGGTAGAATGCCCCTTGATTCATTACCCAGTACCATTTTTTTTTTAATCTGGGTACTGTTGTAGAGACATTTTTACAGATGCAATTAAATCCCAAATAGTTAACTGTAAAATATGGAGATTTTTCAGATAGGCTTGATCCAATCAGATGAGCCCTTGAAAAGATTTTTCTCTTGCTAGCAGCAGAAGAGGAAGTCAGAGATTCGAAGCTTGTGGGGATTCAACATGCTGTTGCTGACTGGGGCAAGACAATGTGGGTGTCTTTAGGGGGGAGGATAGGCTATGGCTGACAGCCAGCAAGGGAATGGAATGGGACTCCAGTCTTAACAGTTCAAGGAACTGAATTCTGTTAACAATCTGGATGACCCAGAAGTGGATTCTTCCCCAGCATCTCCAGATAATAGCCCACACCTGGATTTCAGCTCTATGAAAGTGTCTGAGCTCCACTTCCTCCATTCTGTCAGACTTCCAGCTTACAGAACTGTTAGGTAATAAATAGTTTGTGAAGCCACTAAGTGTGTGGTAATTTGTTACACAGCAATAGGAAATGTTTAGCAGCATTTCTGGCCTCTGCTTGCTACATGCCAGGAGCACCCTCCTCAGTTGTGACAGCCTACATATCTCTAGACATTACCAAATGTCATGAGAAGGGTGTTGCAAAACCACACCCTAGGTTGAGAACTGTTGGCCTAGACATAGAACTTACCTTGTATAGTTAGGAAAGAGTGGTCCAAAGGGAAATATTTTATAAATTAAAATATTTTATAAATTAAAATATTTTATTTCATTTTTTTTTTTACAAATTGTTGTATTTAACCAAGAGAGACTCTGATGTGAAAAGAGAACATCAGGCATTCTCTAATGAATCAATCTGGAACAAAAGCAAAAACCTGTTCATCTCAGGGATCAATCAACAGGGTTTAGGGGAGAACAAACAGTGCCATCACAGGTCAGGAAATGATCTTGCTGGATGTGAGTGTGGCTTTGGATTTTGTTTTCTATAACACAAAGGTGTGTAGCAAGAGAGAAACACCTGGTGTAGGTCATAGATTCATGATTAATTTAATACAAAATGCACAGTGCTCTGGAAGATTCTGACTGAACACAGTGATATTAAGTGACTTACTTCATATTATGGGTGGTCATCTCAATTCCTCTTGTTTGTTTTTCATTTCATATGAAGCAAGTATTACTGTATTCATTTTGACCCAGGGGAGAAAGCCAAATGAGCCCCTGGTTTTCAACCATTTATCTCTTATGCTTTTTTTTCCATTGTCTATGTGTTATTTTATGCTTGAAAAAGAAAACAAATGAAACAATGTGATATGGCCTTAAAATAGCCTGGGAGTTATCAATCACAGAGTGTGGGTGTCTAGGGAGGAGACACATGGGGTGGCTTATTTTTCTTCCAGCTCAACGTTCTGCCTTTCCTCTTCAACTGCTATCGACCATGCTTTCTATTGTGGTACAGAACATAGAGCCAGAGTGTTTCTGAAGGAAAAAGCTGGCAACAATAAAGTAGGAGAACCGCCATCTCAAAACAGTGACATTTGATATAACAAAATGAAACTATTTGTTTTTCTCTGTACCTTTACATCATTGTATAGAAATATTTTCTCAGCTGCTGGATAAAAAGTAGATTAAGTAAATGACCTTCTGGGTAACTTTTAGTTAAAAGACAGTCCTCTATCCTTTTCAATTATAATATATGTTATCAATTAAATAATTAAAGTTTCTAGTCTAAGGCACTTATCAAAAATCAAAAATCGTTCTGTTTTCTTACAGCTTGGGCTGATTTTAGACAGAAAGCCTAGCACATGAAAAGGGATAATATTTGGTTCCTTCCCTATTTCTGTGGTTTGTATTTCTCCTTTTTCCTACCACTCATCCCTAAATTATTAGATAGATTTTTAAATATCTGAAGTCAAAGCAAAGGAGAGAGAGAGAGAGAGAGAGAGAGAGAGAGAGAGAGAGAGAAAAGAAGAAGAAGAAGAAGAAGAAGAAGAAGAAGAAGAAGAAGAAGAAGAAGAAGAAGAGGGAGGGGGAGGGGGAGGGGGAGGGGGAGGGGAGAGAAGAATTTATCTATATCAAGATCAGGCAGGCAGTCACTTTCCAAACTTTTAAGGAACTCCCAGCAGCACATCAGAATCAACGCCAGCAGTCCTTCCTAGTATATTACGTTAATGCCCCCTTTTTAAAAATTCTCTCTGCCTAACCTTATAGTCTTCCTTGCTGAGCTAACACTCTAAAAAGTACACTTCCAGGTATAGAAATATTAGTCAGATTTTCCAGCTCTTTTGTAAGTTATCTCTTTTCTTTTTTTCCTGGGACAAGGAAAGTACTTTTCCCTAGTTGTCTACACTGAACTTGACCCTAATTATTGTCCTGGAATCTATGAGGACAGTAGAAGCAAATCTTAAAGAAGACAAGTATCATCTTATGAGAGGTCTACCTTAGGTGGAGCCTCATCCTGTTTTCTAGGCAATGAGAATCTATCATCCTGTAACAGTGGGGAGGGAACTATTTCCATAGGCCCAGGAGTTCAGCAGAAACTGAGTTCAAGGTCATCAAGCACATTTGCCCCCACTGTTCCCGTCTCAATTCTCAGGGCCACACTCCTTCCCTGACAAGGAACAGAGTCTCTTCTCTTTAGTTTAAGAAACTTTCCAGGGCTGGGAATTAAGTCTTGGCAATTTTCCCTCTCTCACACACAGGTCCCAGATCTAGTTTTAGTTGGATCTGCCCTCTGGTTACAGGGAACACGTTCTCTTTAAATGCTGTATTTTAGGTCTTCTGGGTTTATTTGATGGTTAGCTGAATGCAGGCTGTCACTTTCTACCTTCTGTGTGACTACGAAAATTAGCATCAATCAGTTCCACAGTCTTAATAATTCCATTGTCACATTTAGGAAATGCTAGCAACGTTGCATAAGCTTATATCTCATTCTAATTTATCACAGATAAAAGTATTCCTATGCAGGATACTCAGCATGCTATTGATTATCACCACTCCTCTTATCAAAACCAGAATGGGGCCCTTTTGTGATGGGATTGACAAGTTCCCATCATAAGGGTATTCTTCTTTGGACCTCTTCTAGTGCCAGCTGTCTTAGTTCGGATTCCCCCAGGACCAAATCTTGAGGCAAGAATTTAAAGGGAAGTACCTTACTGGAAAATTGTATTGAATGTCAGTAGAGGAGTAAGGAAGTGATAGACAGAAAAAAAAAGTAGACAGTAAATGGTACATTACTAAACTACCTACCACTAGAGTTTAATCCCATAGGAAGCCCTTGAGAAGCCTTTCTGAGTCTTTGCCAAATACATGCCTTGGGATTATCTCCACTTAGAAACAAGGAAGCTGTGGTATTAACAGGTGCATAAAAATACCTCAATCTCACATCTCTCATCGTTTTAGGTTTTTTGTTGCTGTTGTTTGGATACTGGGGATGAACCCTGGGGGGTTCTGTCTCTGAGCCACATCCCCAAGCCCTTTTTATTTTTTATTTTGAAAACAGCGTCTCACTATGTATCAGAGGCTGGCCTCAAACCTGCGATCCTCCTGTCTCAGCCTCTCAAGTACTAGGATTACAGGCGCGTACTACCACACCTGGCTCAATCTAGGTTTAAGAATGCTTTAAGGAGAAGCTAATTTCCTAGTTCTTCTGGCCTACTGGCCCACAGGCAGAATGTTTTCCTCTAGTTTCAGAAAAAAAAAAAGTCCTTAAGAACAGTTATTAAGAAATTGAGGTCAATAGGAGAATACTGAAATGAAAGGGCCTAAGGGTGAAGCACTAAGACCTAATATAAATTCTTCCATGAGGCTCATTGGCTACATGGAAACATTGATGTGCCTTTACCCTGAATGAGCTCAAGGAATTCAGACAAATGTGACTGTGGCAACTCTCCCTGGATTCTGCCAACAGAGCAAGAATCAGACCCAGGAAGGCAGAGCCCATCTCATACCCCAACCCAGCTGCAGAGACATATATATCTAGCTCTCCAAAAGGCCCAATCTAAATCCACCCCCATTAGGCCTTAGGCAAAGGACAGGGTAGAGAATACAGACTTTTAACCCAGTCAACACCAAATCTCCTAGGAAATTTTTCCACCAATCTTCCACCTCTTCCCACCATAAACCTTGCATTTATTTATTTATTTATTTATTTATTTATTTATTTATTTATTTATTTATTTTTGGTCCATGGAGGCTTTTATTTGCACATATGTCTTATGTCGCTAGAAAAAGAATCCCAGGGTTTCCCCTCCTGTGTGTTTTCATCCTTTTTAATTCATGGTCCATGATGCCAGCTGAGGTTGTCAAAACAATGAAACCAAACTGACGGGATGGGAGCAGGTTATTCTGCCAATTTTTCTGGGTCTTTGAGCCGCATGTCAAAATCTGGGGCTGGCCACTCCACACTTAACCTGTCTGTGATGTTCACAACAATTTTCCCAGCTCTGTGATCATTAGTGATTTCAAATTTGCCAACGTAACCATGCTTTATCATCACAGTTAGAAGCCAGACAAAGACTTTGGAGCATGGACTAATAATGACCTGGCATTTGCCTCTCTTTGGGCATTGTTGATGTTCTTGAGAGGATCAGTTAGGACATTCACAGGCACCATTTTGGCAGCATGGAAAGATGATGAAAAAAAGACTCCTTTTATATTTTTGGTGTGGTTGAGAGACAATGATTGTGAAGGTAGTTACTGAAAATTTCTGTTATAAATTATCATACAAAAATATGAGGGTTAGTCTCACACTGTCTTTGCAATTTGGTATCTTCCCATTTCACATATTAGTAGAAATGAAGGAAGAATTCTAGTTAATATTCTCTTATGGTAACAACTGAGACTAAAGCCTCAAATCAACACTTCTTTAGGAGCAATCTTCAGAGATTAAAAAAAAAAGTGGAAATTTTTCAGAGATAATGTCACAAAAGAAAATGATGTGGCGTGGGAAGGGATCACAAAGAGGACCAATATTTGCAGAATACTAAGGACTTTACATATATTCCCTTTTAGTGTGTGTGTGTGTGTGTGTGTATATTCTTTAGGACCAAACCCAGAGCCTTGCTCATGCTAGGCAAGGTACTTTACACTATACCCCCCTTTTAATCTTTACAATAGTTCCACAACCTAGGTTTAGTTATTCCCAGTGTGGAGGAAACAGGCTTAGAGATTTACCTAAAGCATACACTGTTAATAACTGGATGGATCGAAACTGAAATGTGTGACTATCTGACTCTAAAGCCCATGGTCATTCTATTAAACCAGACATAGATCTCAATCTTTAAATGCTGTCAGGAACCAGAGAAAGAAAATAAACATATAATGCACACAAGGTATAAGAGAGTGAAAATGGCTAACTTAGGGAGAGGAAATTCCAGTGGTGGCCAACCAAAACAAAAAAAAAATCATGACTTTAAGCCAGGTCAGACCAATGAGCCCCTAGTTCGCTAAGCTAGACAAATGTAGGTATGGATTCTAGCTCAGTCACTAGTAATTCCGAAAACTTGGATGAATCACATAATCTCTTGGAGCCTTGGCTTCTACCGCCATAACATGAGAGGAACAAGTTCCTACTTTATGGTGTAACATGAAAGTTTTAAAACATATGTGGAAATTTCCTAGCACATAAAAGGCACTCTGCCAATGGAAATTCTTATGTTCTTCAATGTATAGCAGAATTTTAATCTTGGCTCCTCCTTACTTTCTCCAAATGTCTTTCTCTATTCCCAATGATTTCATTTTGCAGGAGAAAAAGGAACATCCAGAGTCCATAGGGGTCCTACATGGTGCTCATAGGCTATTTTAAGTTCTGAAGATAGGACAACAGGGTTGGTCAAAAAGCAAAACCAAACCAAAACAAACAAAAACCAGCCTTTTCCAGACTCCAATGCTAAATTGTAAGTAGAATGTCATGTAGAAGAGGAGAGAGGCCACCATACACTCAGGGCTGTGCTTTTCAGGAAGCACAGGTTATTTTTGTCTCTAATGCTCATTGATCCATATTACTGGAAATATGTGTATATATATATATATATATATATATATATATATATATATATATATATATATGTTTTTTCAAGTAAGTTTATAACTACTATTAATAGCAAAAGAAACCAAAAATTTAAAAAGGACAGATATTCTGCCATGCACGATAGCACGTGCTTGTAATCCCTGTACTTGAAAGGCTGAGACAGGAGAATTGTAGGTTTGAGGCTAGCTTTAGTAATTTAGCAAGGCCCTCAGCAAATTAGTAAAGCCCTGTTTCAAAAACAATACAATAGGGCTGGGGGCATAGCTCAGAGGTAAAATACCCCTGGGTTCAATCTGCAAGACCAAAATAAATAAACAAATAAATAAATAAAATTGGACATAAAAGCTAACAAATGTTATTTTGGTACTACAGGATACAAATGTACAGGATACCTATATTTGTCTACAGGATACTGGCATGATTTTGTTGATTTATAAAGATCTTCTGAATGAACTGCTTTTATCCTTGGGAATCTGATCAGATAATCCAAAGACACTTGCTCTTCTCTTTTTTAATAAGAGTAAAAAAGCAAACTCAGGATTACTATGATTTCACATCTCATAAAGAACATATCTTGCTCTTGGGTTTGAGCTTTCCAGCAAGGGCACTGAAACTTAATCAGGTATTATGTCAACAGGAGCTAATTTATGTCTCATAACATTATCATGATTCAAAATTATCTTCACATCTGCTGTTCTTCGTAAACAACAGCAAGTTGCCTTCAAATTCTCTACCACTGTCTGGGAATTAGCTCACAAGAAACAAAACCCAAGGAGAAGTTAAGAGGCCAGATGTCCTTCCCAGACCCTAGTAAGTTGTCACTCTAATAGAGACAGACCAGGAGCCCTCTTTAACTTTAGTAATGAGAGGAGGTGGGGTAGTAGGGAAAGGGGAAGGAAGTAGGGAGAGGAAAACGGAGAGGGAGAGGGAGAGGGAGAGGGACCTGTGCATACCTCTACTATAATAGTTATCACATTCCTGAAATCATTCCTCTACTTGTACAACTTCTTCATTGGGCAGCAAGACACTGGAAGGAAGGCATCAAGTTTTATTACTTTCTATACTATCTAGATGCATCATAAATACTTTGATTAGTATTTTTATCCTTTCAAAAGTTATGTATATAAAGAATTGAGAAAAATACTTTCTCCCATTCTTTTTTTTTTTTGCTTTTTCCATGTCCTCTAGGGAGATGCTAATGAAGACCAAGTAGTCAAGGAGAAGGTGGGAGCAGTAGGCAGAAACAGCACTCCCAAAAAGCAGGTGTATGAAAGTGTATCTGAAAGTCTTTTCAGACATGTCCTCATCCCAAACCTCAGGTTAGAGAAAGAGCCAAAGGAATGGAAGATATCAGTTGAAAAGGGGGAGGGAATAAATATTCACTCATAACAACTATAGTATATAGTGTTTGCAAACATGATTTCACTTAATCCTTGGCACACCCCTATGGGATATCTCCATTTTATAGTTGAATAAAAGAGGTTAAATAAGTTACTCAAAGGCACACAACTACTAAATAATGAAGCCAGGATTCAAACCCAAGACTGCTTGTCTGCTCTTTTCATTAATGCAAGGTGCTTTTCTAGAAGATATTGAATAGAAGGTCATTAGGCTTGTGGATACATCCTCCATTAGCCAGGTCCTGGCCCCAGCAGTGGCTACACCCTCAGTTAGTTAGGTCATTGAGTCCCCAACAAACAGGAGGTTCAGGAAAGAGAAAGAGAAATAATGTATCCTGGAGGCATTCAATCACCAGGACCTAAAAGTTTCACCTGCTCTTTTCAAGGTTATGGCTGCTATGTTTTCAATGACCCAACATCCAATATGTGAGCTATGGTCAGTTTTACATAAGGCACAAAGTTTTCTATTACTTTTTTTTCTGTTCCAATAAAATGTGTTAGATGGTCTACTAGGCCTTATATAATTTACATCTGTTTATTTGCAAGCCAATTGTCAACAATGACTCTTACAAAAGAATTTACTTCCACTTCTTTCAGCTAGGACTTTGACTTTATTTGCAATTTTGAATGGGAACTTGCTGAAACCTGGAATTTTCTCTGTCCACAGCCAATCCTCTCTACACATTTGGTGACAGAATATATCCACAGAGGATTTGCAGCCTGGAGTGTAGGCCTGCCTATTCCTGACTTATTTCAGGTGAAGAACAAAAACCCCAAATACCACCTTACAGAGGAAATGGGATCAATGGGAATTTAAAAGTGACTCCTGGAAAAGCTGACTAAATCTTGCTCTTAGGCTGCACCTTCTTTCTAAAAGCTTCTCTAACAACCTCAGTAAAGGACATTACCTCTTTTCAACATCTTTAAATATTACCTTTTGGTAGCCTGCAAAACCTCTATGGCAGAATTGGAACCAGTAAAAGGTAGTTAAGAAGCTGATTGTGATTCAAAATAAGACCAAACTTTCAAATAATTGTTGTTGAATGGCTAACTGAATTGGTAAGAGATTTGCAATCGAATTCTATTCATTCCTAAAATCAAATTTAAAATTTCACGATTTCAAACCTAGCTAGTGATCTTGCAGGGCTCAAAGGAGTGAAAAATGGGATGGCTAAATTTTGGTGAGATTTTTAAGCCTGAGGGATTGTAACCCAATATTTCTTTTAGTGCAGAACCCTTAAAGCTGAGTGCCTGAAAAAAATAGCTTTCAAGGGTCCAGGACCCAAATGGACATCAAGAGGACCAGCTCAAGGAGAGATGGCACTGTATGTCAGGGATCAGTGAAGCATTAGTTTGGATTCTCTAGACCAAAGTAAGAGACAAGCCCATCCCACCAACCCCGTTCCCCCACATTAAACAAATCTCTAGCTGTAGGATCACAGATGATAAGTCACTAATGCCATATCTGAGAGAAGAAGCGTATAGAACAAAGACAGGGGGAGTTGAGGAATAGTCAGGCAGCATAGTGAAGGTGCAGAGCATGCCTGGCTCAGGATGAATCTCCTGGGCACTGGCTTCCAGTACAGGAAACATGCTCTGCCCCATCTAAAAGTGGCAGGCCACCAACAAAGATGATGGTCACTTGCTTCTTGACATTGCTGAAGGTCAGTCCTACTGAGTAGCTGCCTGCAGATGTGCACGTGAACTTGATGATATTCTACTCCCTTGACTCCATCCTCTTTCACACTATGCTGATATTGATGTGGGAAAGTGTATGGTGATTTTATGGAAGAATTTTGGCATCTAAGTGCCAAGTGTACTTTCCTGACCATTCGATCTCCCTGCCCCTTTTTTGAGTTAATGGGACACTATGACATGCATTCTGTACAACCTTCAGAAAGAGCAGGAGCTTCGGAAAAGGCATAGGCTTTGGGGTTCAAAATACCTGGTCTGAAATCTGTCTCTGTCACTTACTAACTGTGTGAATATGGGTGTGTGTGTGTTTTTTTTTTTTAAGTTCTGTAAAAGTCAACCTCAATTTGTTCATCGATAGAATAGGAAACAGAGTAATTTCCAGGAAAATTTGAGAGCTGGGATCAAAGAGAATTCAAGGAAAAAGAGAGACTCCAAGATATGTTTAATAAATGTTCCATCTGTTTCCTCCTCCTTTCCTGAGCCTCCATGGACTTCATCATGCCCTGTAAGAAGCCAGATTCTTTCCTCAACAGGGTGTGGCACTTTAAAAATAGAATGCATCCTCAATGATGGCTATATGATCTATATAAAACAAAGAAGCACCTTCTGCCAACCAAATAAATAGAGGAGAGCATGTACTCATTCCCATTCTAATTTAATCTGTTTGAGTGCCTGGAGGTCTTTGAGCAGTAAACATTGTTTTCCCTCTGACCTTGGAACAGCTTTCCTGTTGCATTTGTCTTAGTTCATCCTTTGGCTGTCATGCCAGCGTCTCCCTAATAGATTGAAAGTACTTTGTGTGGCAGACAGAGATTAGTTGGGTCTAATAACCAGTAAATATCTATTTACCTTGGATGTTCTGGGTAACTTGCTGTTCTGCCTAATAAAGAGCTAGCACGCATGCTTGCATTACCTGTTTTCAAAAAGTGAGCTCATCAAAACACACAAGCAGTACTGAACACGATGAGCTATGTGGTGATCTGGAAGCCTCCTGTGAGGCTGGCCAGGAGGAGGGGTTCACCAGAAAGAGCATCAACAACTGTGCCCGACATGAGAGAACCAGCAGAGCTGTGCCCTCACATGCCCTGGGAATCTGTCTTTAAAGCATCTTTTACTCTGATGTGTTTGCTTCTTTCTTGTTTCCTTTTTCACTAGGATTTTAGGAAAAAACAAAAGCAAAAAATGTGTTTGAGGTTTTACTCCATGAAATGAAAAAATAAATATTTACATATAACGCTCAGTTTTGACAACTGATCCTGGTCCATGAGTTGCTGATGAATGGGGGTAAGTGCAGGTCAGATTCTACTCTCCGGTTCCCCATGGACAGATCCAGCTATGCCAGAACTCAAGTACTGCCTTGAAATCCAGATACAGTTTATATTTTTAGAAATAACTTTTTCCCTTTTTAAAAGAAAATGTGTATTCATTGTAAAACACTTAGAAAACACAGCCAAGAGGTAAAAGAAAAAGAGCAGTATCAGCTATGCACCATTTTGAGACAACTACTATTAATACTTTGAGAGCTTTTTTTCTGGGCATAAATATATACTTTAGAATATAGGTTCAAAATCTCCAAACCACAGTGGTATCTAATTTATACCTTCTTAACAAAGCATCATGATCATTTTCCCATGTTAAAATTCTTCTTCCACATATACTTTAGTAACTACAAAGGATTCTAGGTATCATAAACCATAGTTTATTCTGAAATCAAGCAAGGTTATTTTTAAAGAAAAAATGGCTTGATGGGTAAAATCTTTGCTTCAATCTAGGTTTATTTTCACTGGGATTAATTCCTGAAAGTGAAACTGAAGGGCTGAGGTTATCTGTTTAAAGATGTAAATACTATCAAACTGTTCTCTAAATATTGAAAGGAAAATATACATTCTACTGGTAGTATATTGCTGTTTATGTGTCTGTTCCCAAGAAGTCTGTAAAATTCTTCATATCTGGGATTGGGTCTTATTAATCTTTATATTCAACATTTTTGTTTTTGCACATATAGTCACTGAAATATTTGTTGAGTAGATGAATGATTTGATGAATCTTTCATTGTTCAAATGAATTTGAAGTATAAGTCAAGTAGGTATAATGTTTCTGGGCTTTAGTTTTCTCAGACAAAATGAAAATCTTGTGTTATATGCCTTCTACTCTTCTATGATTTCACATCTCTTGCATGAAAAGCAATGACCAAGATACTCTGGGGAGATTACTCCTCTATACAAAATATAATCATCTTGATGGAACATGCACACGTATATCACATGTAAGCTGATTATAATTGCATAGAAATATGCACAGATATATCAGGCTGGGTGATATGATGGGAGATTTCTGGAAGATGATATTCAGCTACCAGAAATCTCCTGCTTCTTATCTGGAAAAAAGTTTCTTGCTTATTCAGAAGATTTTATGTTTTGTTGGTATCTAGAAAATAAGAGGAATAATTATCTTGAAATTCAGTTTCCTTTGGTTATTTCCCCCAAGGCTTATTCCAGTATACTTTAGGAACATTTCAATCACTTTTAAATTATGTGAGATAGCACCATAGCTGTTGTTTTCTGCTCTCAGATCTCAGACCTCCTGATTCATTAGTTGTGAGTGGCTATAGACCTCTTTTATTCATGCGCCAATGATGCCCACATCTTTTCTTTTCCTTCCTTCCTTCCTTCCTTCCTTCCTCCTC
>PVLC010003104.1:0-37881 GCA_004027655.1 Graphiurus murinus
AAATCATACTCCAAAGACTATAAATAAAATTGATTACTAGAAATGAGGTAGGCTTCTAGACATTTTAAAGGAAAAAGAGACACTGCTAATTAAATTTCAACACACTGTTTTCCCAGCATTCAAGTTGTAAACTTGTTTAAAATCCTACTTTTACACTTAATTGAACACAATTCTTCTTCACCTATTAGTTTGGTGCAAGCATGAAAAACTAAAGACAAAATAATTTTGTTAAAAATTTTAAAAACATCTACACTCCCAGGAATTTATTCTTTCAAATAATTCAAGACCCAAATTCTTATTTTTTATATACAAGATCATTCTCTGTCAATCAAAAGTACTGCAAATCAATATTATTGGCCAGATATCATCACTAGCCTATTTCAGGAATGCTGCCAAACACCTGGTCATTCATTTAACTGCCCGAAACTCTTCTCACAGCTATTAGATTTCTAGGGTGTTAAGACTGGGGATTATCTTTTAATCCAGTGACAACGATTTTTCAAGTTTAAGGCTGACATTGTCTAATCATCAAAAAATACAAGAAAAAATTACAATAGCAATTTTAAGACAACATCACATGGAAGAGACATTCCAATTTCAGAGACATTATAACGTGAAAAGAAAATATTCCTAAGAGATCAAGAAATAAAGTTTTGGAACAGATTTAGTGACAGAAAATTCAGCATTTTAAAAGTAATCTATTCTTTAGATAATTATTTCACTTAGAAAGCCTTCCCAATTTTTGAGTAAAACTTTGACCCAGTAACTTCAAACTTCTAAAAAAAAAAAATCCCTCACTTGATATCTTACTGAAACAACTTTATACAAATTCTAGAAGTCTCCAAATGTTTTAAACAATTACTCATTTTTTACCCTCCTTCTCCATGAGTCTTTTCATACATTTAGTGTTTTGATTTGTTCAAAAAAACATTCCTCACAGCAGTTGTTGAGCAAGTATTTATGGGATAAATCATACATGGCAAATATATTTATTTTTATTTATTTTTTTGGCACTAGGCTTGAACCCAGAGGGTTTTTTGTTTTTTGGGTTTTTTTTTTGTTTGTTTGTTTTTTGAAGCAGGGTCTTACCCAGTGGCTAAGGGTGCCCTTGAACCTGTGATCCTCCTGTCTCAGATTCCCAAGTTCTGGGATTACAGGTATGCACAACCATTCCCGGCTCATGATAAATATTTTAACACTGAAGAAGCAACTCTTGACACAAATGTGCACATATGTGTATATGCCCATGTTCAAGCATGTATGTGCTTACATGTAATCTTGCATCTCTAGAACAACTGAGGTGATGTTTGCACTGATGATAGTAGTAGGAAGGGTGGTATGTCTAAGGAAAGAAAGGAGCAAATCTAAAGTTCCTGATACAGAAACATGCTTGGTGTGCTTGAAAACTAATAGAAGATCTCATGCAATAAGTTCATGGTTTAACATTTATTTCTGAGACCAATGATATGATGGCCTCTAATGACCGGTCATAATTATGTGACACAGTTTTAAGTCACCTGCCAGTCCTGTTTTTGTCCTCTAAAGCTCTTCAATTGTCAATGATCTATTTAAAGATGTGACATCCTATTCTGTATGCAGCACTGCCAGGCTTTTTCTGGACATAGCAGCACAGAATGTGATTCTCATCATCTTGCACTTACACTGTTAGAACTGTGAGATAAATCTTTTTTTATTTAATTTCTTCTGATTTGCCACACGACACGAGATAATTTTGAATTCTGATTCCTTTACCTCTCAAAATCAAAACAGTTACATTCACTCATCCGCTTTCACTATCCACTCATGTCTTTCATTGGCATTTTAAGTCATTGATTAAAAAAAATAGTTGAATGAGACATAGGCAAGGACAAATTTTACCAATGCCATTTAAAATTTTCCTGTGTGTTAGTACTAATCAATAATTCAGTTGTTTGGATGCAAAGGCATTCCAAAATTTGCAAATTAATCAATTTTCACTATCATAAATTTGTCTTACTTCATATCTTTTTTAAAGGCCGTATAAGAAAACTTCATAGAACTTAACACACTGCATAATTATTTATCTTTTGATTCCTTTTTTCTGTCTTATCCACTAGAATGTGAGTCTAACAGGAGCTTTAACTACTTTATGATAAAATGTCAATTAAATAGACTATGAAGTTCAAGTTTATAACTGATAGGATTCATTCTTGGTGGGTGTACTCTCTCATAGAACACCTTGAAAAACAGATTCCCTGAACCTGAATAATTGTGTAGAATAAAACTAGAACTGAATGTTTCTGTGACAGTCATGGAGGCATGCCACGCCAACCTCTTCAGGAGATGTTCCTGTAAGAGTGTAAGCAGCAGGATGAAATTCAGGTACTGCATCTTACACACTAAGGTTATATTTTCCAGCCATCAACTGATCATGGCAGAATTTAAAGCTGAACTATGCTGCTCAACAAAGGACTCCTCTAATGGATCATCTTTTCTTTAAGATTCCCTATCATTATGCCCTTAATATTCCCAGGACGGTGCTACAGTGTGAGGTTTTCTTTACATAAACTTCCCTCTTTCCATTATTTCCTACAAAGGTGTCCAACTTGCAATGAGGTCTGAAGGTCCTCCCTGCCTTCTAATTGCTTGTTCTCCTTTTTATCTTTCACAGGTCCCATCCTTGAAAAATTATCATTCACCTCCAATTTTGTCCTGGTTTGTGTTTCTCAGAGGACTCAGACTGAAGCAAATACCTACTGAAAGGCTATCAGGGCTTTACCTTGAGGATATCCTTGCTCTGAAAATTCATCGATGGTTAAGCTTCCCTTTTATTTATCTTTCAGACATCCAGTCCTTCTTAATATGACTAAATAATTCACCCAAACATTCCCTTACTTTCAAATACATCCACTGTGTTCTCTGGGTCTCTAAAACAAAGCAAAACAAACTTTCCTATATCTCTGCTACATCTCAAAACATTCCCATCATGTCTTTATTTAATGTTAATACAGTTGCTGCCAGAGAGCATGGTGTTGTCTACCAGCATATAAAATCTTGGTTAATCCCCAGTGTGGTGGCAATGCCTCTAGTCCCAGTATTAGGAGGCTGATACAGGAGGATTGCAACTTCTAGGACAGTCTCATCAATATATGGAGACTTTCAGCAACCTAAAGAGATCTTGTTTCAAAACAAACAGTAACAACAGAGACCAAAAGGAGCTGAAGGTGTAGCTCTTAGTAGAATGCTTCTGGACTCAATTCCCTGTACCACAAGAAAAAAAAAGTCTTTTTTTTTTTTTTCATAAAATGTCACACAATGTATGAAAATTATCTAATTACCTCAAAAAGTGTTAACCATTTATATTTTACTTTCTACCCTCTTTCAAAAAACAAACAAAAGCTGCTTGTGCAATATTTGCAACTACCAGATATACTAGGCTCCCCTCTTCATCTACCGACTTCCTGGTTTCATGTCTTGACTTCAATTACTAACACTTTTGATTCAATGAAAATTTTAGTTATTGAACTGGTTCACAGTTCCTTTCCTTGTGAATGCCAGTAACTCTTGCTGGAGGCACAATCATGTTTATGAATGATCTGACGAATCCTCTGGTCTCAGTTTATTCACCTCCTCTTCATCAATCATCAGTGACCTTCCCTTTCCATCTCCCAACACATCATATTTCACACATTTAATTCCAAGGGCACTTTTCAGAATTTATCATCACCAAATCGTACCCAATGTCAAAATCTTGAATGCATGCTTTCTATTCTCTCACCACAATTCCCAGTCCTTCCTCTCTATTTATTCAAGTATCCCACCTTATTTTTGAACATATAATAACCTCTACTTTATTAATGTCACTGGTTTCTATTTATCAACAAGCTCCTGCCTTCACTTTTCATTTCAATCAGGCTCCTCTATGATCCATCATGTTAACCACATCCAAATCACAAAACCTGGCAGGCTGGATTCACTTTCAGATCCGAATATAGCCTCCACACACCTATATAATTTTGTGTGTGTGTGTGTGTGTGGTACTGGGGACTGAACCCAGGGGCATTCTACCTCCAATCTACATCCCTAGTCTTATTTTTTGTTCTTTATTTTGCAACAAACTTTCACTAAGTTGCAGAGAGCCTTACCAAGTAGCTGAGGCTGGCTGTGAACCTGCGATTCTCCTGTCTCAGCTTCCCAAGTCCTGGGATTATAAGCATGCACCACCATGCCTGGCTCACACACAAATATAATCTTAGGGATATGTTTAAGAAAATTCACAATTCTTTTCATGTTTATCAAATTACCCCACTTTCAACTCCCCTTCCTTACATAAAATGATTTTATCATTCATGTTTGATAAGATTAAAACATATAGCAGGCCAACTTTGCCTTTTTATTCCTAATTAAAAAAATTGCAGCCAGGTGTGGTGGTGCACTCTTGTAATCCCAGCATTTGGGAGGCTGAGACCGGAGGATCTGAGTTCACAGCCAGCCTCAGCTACCTAGTGAGGCACTCCGCAACTTAGTGAGACTCGGTTTCAAAATAAAGAATAAAAAATAGGGCTTGGGGTATAGCTTGGAGGTAGAATGCCCCTGAATTCAATCCCTAGTACCTTAAAAAAAAAAGACTTTTCATGTTCCCTGTTGCTTTTATATAGACTTTTATACCTTAATTTCTGCATTGTAGTTGTATTTCATACTGATGTGTGGAGTTAGAGGAACAGACATGCACACGCTTTTGGACTCTTGGAGCATTTCCCTCCAGGTCCCATCTTCCAACTCCTCCCATCCCTATACATGTCTTTGAGATTGACATTGGAAATTTAATATACATACATAGCATTATTCCAACTGTCAGGCTTATTATATTCTGAATTTATTTATTTTGAAATTAAGTTTATCTTCTAGTCTCTCTAATTTTTTCAATACTTTAATCAGCATATAAATATAAATTAATGTCCATCACCCTAAAATTAAAACAAATTAAAGAAAATCATTTGGTAAATATCTGCTTCTATTTGGAGTTTTATACTGCTCTGGTTTAAATGTACCCTTCCCCCAGACATATGTGTTGGTTACCTAATCACTAGGAAGCAGTTTTTTTGTTTGTTAATTTATTTATTTGTTGTTGCTGAGGATAGAACCAAGGGCCTTGCAAATACCAGACAAGTGCTCTACTGCTGAGCTACACCCCATCCCCTCAAGAATGGATTAATGCCAATTGTAAAAGGTCTTGAGGGTGCAAGTTTGATCTCTTGCTCTTTCTTACCTTCTTACCCTTCCACTTTAGCATGATGCAGCAATAAGGACCCTTGATTTTACACTTCCCCACCTCTAAACAATGAACAAAATAAAATTCTATTGTTTTTAAATTACCTAGTCTGCCATGATTTTTTTATAATGGCACAAAATAGACTAACTTACATACATATTATATCCACAACCCTATTTATTTTTTGACAAACTATAGGGTCTTCTGTCCAAACCAATAGAATTGTTATTTATTTTACCAGAAGTTCTCTAGGTTTTTGAGGTCAGGTAAGAGAGCAGGAATACTAGATATAAAAGGAACTATAATTGCAAACATAACTGGTTCTGGTATGTGGTGGAGTTCTTGGTTTTCATATCCCATTGCCATAAATCTCATGTTTAGTAAGGTGATGGCTGTTTGTTTCAAGATGAGCTTGGATTTTTCTCTGACTAATATCTATAGGATTATTACACTTTCCAAGCTCAATTATTTTATCATCCCAGACACTGTAAAGCACATAATATTTTAAACAAATCTCTTCTGGTTTAAACTAGGTAGAGCAAATTTACTTATTTTCTTCTGAGAGTCCTAAATATTGGCATTCCTATGATGCCACACTGTCCTGAATATGTTTTTAAAAATGTTTCATGTTTAGTCTCCTTTCAAATAACCTCCTCCGCCAGAACTACAAGAGCCCAATTTCTCCATGATGTTTCTGGAGGGTTATTTTCATTGTAAATTATTGATTTTAGGTAATTTGTGCTTTTATCCTGACTTTAAGTCTACTTCACATATGGTCTGTTATTTTAGGTCAAATTTTGAGTGTCAGGATAACATGAAAGAATATTATCTCAGAACTTTGGTGAAGCCCCAAGTGTTAAAACAAAAGCAATACTGATCTGCATATCATGAATACATGCTAGGTAATATTTTGCAATTAAAAGTTTAATTATCTACTTCCAGGCTCTATTTAAAATAGGAACTCATTGAAAAGGGAGACTAAGTTAATTGTTAGCAGGAGAACAATGCCCAATGGTAAATTGTTCCCTCTCTTTATAACAAGTATCTGTCAAGAAGGAGGTTGATATTGTCTTCTGCCACAGACATGTGCTGAACTATGGAATCATGGAGATTCACTGTAGTTACAGTGGTAGGAAACTTCTTAGAGAGATGCATATGCATTCTGTGGAGTTTGAGGATATGTGTAAACAAAGAATCTGTCAATTGTGAAGCAAGGAAATTATGTGAAATCAAGGGGCAAGGCAAAGACACAGAGAGAGAGATCAGTAGTTAGCAACCTGACTACTATTCATTAGAGGAATGGGAAAAGTGGATTTCTCATGAGTCAAATGCATGGTGCAAATTTAAAGATATTTAAAGGGACTTGCATAGAAAAATAGACTGTGGGGAACAAAGGAGATTATTCATAAAGAGAGGGTGTAGGTTGATCAAGGATAGAAGAAACTAGGCAGTAATTCTGTCCAAGAAAATATACAGTGCATGGAATCTGGTGAGTCAGATAATGTCCCTAGGATCTCCCATATCAGGAAAACAGCTACAGAGTGTCTGCTACAGAGTATCTTGATAATGAGATTATAGTACCACAGGTAAATAAACAACTTAGGTGCTTCTTCTTCTAGTAGCCTCTCTCCTTGACCTGATTCTCCAGGAACCTGCAAAAATAGGAGAAGTGAAAGCATGAAAAAACAGCAAACAACACATTCTCCTTTCCTTTTTGGGTGAGACTTGAAGTTAGGAAGAGCAAAGGTTTGAATGGTATAAATACAGCTTTAATTTAGGCTTGGCAAAATATTTCAAAATTAATTGTTTAATTTATACTAAATTTTAATTGAATAATAAAATTGAAATTAAATATAAATTTATAAATAAATTATAATTATATTCTAATTTATGTTTATGATTCATTTATAATTAGACTCGACTATAATAAATACAATGTAAAATAATATTTTCTATAAAAATAAGACTAATACATCAATTACAGTATAAGATGTATACAGTTAGTATAAAATATACATACCATAAATTTAAACAAATGATTATTATAAAGTATATAACATGTAAATAATACAAAATCACATTATTCTTATGACCTAAAAAAATAGGAAAGAGTGCCGGGCGTGGTGGCGCACGCTTGTAATCCCAGCATTCGGGAGGCTGAGACCGGAGGATCCGGGTTCGCGGCCAGCCTCAGCTATCTAGTGAGGCACTCTGCAACTTAGTGAGACTCGGTTTCAAAATAAAGAGTAAAAAAATAGGGCTGGGGGTGTAGCTTGGAGGTAGAATGCCTCTGAGTTCAATCCCCTGTACCGCAAAAAAAAAAAAAAAAAAAAAAAAAAATAGGAAAGAGTGGCATTACTAAAAATTTTCTGAGATCAAGGAATAGTATAAGTTTATCTTAAAAAGGCTGGTGGATAGGTAACAGTTGGAGATTAATTAAAGGTTTGTTCTTATTAAAGGTCCACATTTATTCCACCTAGTAAATAGATTACATTGATATATACAAATACTACCTAGTACGTATACATGGATTTTGAGCAGACACTTGAAATTTATATCCAAATCTGAACTCTGACTTTTTTCTCTAGTTTTTATCCTTCTCAGTTTTCCTCATCTCAGTAAAAATAAAAATGCATTAATTTGTAAGACAGTATTACATACAATTACAATGTACCAATAAAAAATTAAAATATACAAATAATTAAATATTAAGAGTACCAAAACATCTATTTTCCTAATTTTTTACATTAAGTAAGACAATTAATCATGCAATTTTAAAATTAAAGCCATGCCTCCTCATCTTTTCTCTCCATATTCATTTCTTATTCTCTAATTACTTGATGTTATTTCCTCCCATGGGGCATTTGACATTGTCTTGAGCCGTTTTTGCTGGTTGTGCTCCTGGAATCTAAACAGATTCCATAGATACTGCTGCTGTAGTCTACATTGTGAAGGACAACCCTGTACCCAACAAAAAATAATCTTTCAATAGCACTACAGTTAAGAAACTCTATCATAAGCCTTCATCACCCTGAACAGTCTCCCTGCTTCTACCTGAAAGCCAAACATGGGATACATTGTATTATTATCTTCCATAGAGTTCCTAATTCTTTATAGGTTATTCCAAATTTTTCACTGTAACCAAGTGTTTTTCCTGATCTTTATCTCTCCAGTGTCAATCAGAATTTCTCTCCGTTTTATACATCTTGCTTCTATCTCTTTGGCCCCTTTTCTGTCCCTAAGTCATATCACACACTTGCCCAACTAAGATAGTTTTCCCATGTTCTGTATTCAATGGTAATTATTATCTTCATTTTTCACCTGGATGAACATTTCTGGACGCTAACGTCTCAGTTTCAATGTTACCTTCTCAGATTAAGGTTACCTCAGAGATTTTATCTCTTTTATTCAGTATCATAGTATTAATTCTCTCACTTTGAAGGTATGTATTTGTTCACTTGCTATATATTCCCTGTCTTACATACTAGATATTAAACTAAACAAAGACATACATTAGTACTCAAGTATCCAATATAGTAACTGATTAAGTTAACATTAATTAACATTGAGTCAGCAATAAAAAAAATTGTGGTACTACAGATTGCTTCTAGGGGCATTCTACCTCTGAGCTACACTCTCAGCCCTATTTTTTGCTTTTTCTTTTTGAAACAAGGCCTCACTAAGTTGTGGAGGGCCTCACTAAGTAGGTGAGACTGGCTGCAAACCTGTGATCCTACTGTCTCATCCCAAGTACTGGAATTACAATCATGCCCCACCATGCCTAACTTATTTTTTATTTTAACACAGGGTCTTGCTAAGTTGCTGAGAGCCTCAAACCTTCAATCCTCCCGTCTCAGCCTCTCACATACTGGGATTACAGGTGTGCACCACCACCCCTAGCTCAATGTATATTTAAGTAAGAAACAATGACAAGTATATTTTCTGTAATTATCCCCGAATTATTACTTTATTGATCCAGTATACCCTTAGTATGAAGTACATGTCAACTTAGCAATATTATAAATGGCAAATTCCCAATTTTTGACCTGTCCTTCTCAATCTAATTTTTAAATAATAACTTTGGAAAGTTTTTACAATGGTCAATGGATAGATAAGACCATCATGTTCCAATGAGGTGAAATGCTTAAATAAGAAAAAGTTCAGGCAGAAATTTCTATTCAGATTTGTGAATAACTAGAGAACTACCTATGTTTTGGCCTTGATATAATTTTGACATAGTCTTTGTCATTTTGATCATTGTAATATGTTGGCACAGTCCTTCTTGTGTCTGGCAACTGAAAAAATAGACGTCAAAAATGATCTAATTACAATGGATCATGTTTCATTTAGAATAATCTACAGGGCACTAAAGACTAGCATGAAAAATTTTTCTGCAAAAGAATAGTGGTAGTCCCATATTTTTGACATCTGTGCCTTTGAGAAGTGAGATACAATTCTCTATCCCCTGATCTCTGTAAGGGCTTTCTTCTACTGTGACAAATAGAAGAAGCTAGAGTGAGGCTATGATAGTTTTAAGATCCAAACCATAGGGCTTGGCAGCATTCATTTTCTACTTTCTGTAGCACTATCTCTTGGAGGAGAGTCACCAGGAGAAAGGTAAAACTGCTCACAAACCTCTATACAGTGAGAGGAGATTTATCATGCCATGCAGAGTTGTTCTGAACAATAAAGTGTTTCATGGGGAGAAAAAGGGTACAGGAAGCATAAAAACTCAAAAATAAGGTAAAGCAGCTACCCTCAAAGTGAATTCTCCATCCCTAAGCACTCCAGGGACATGTAAGCTTTCTAGAATTTATGTCAGAAACAAAGCCAGAGTCAAGTTCTTTTGAAATTCTTTACCCTCAGTATTAGAAAGAAATATTAAAGTGGTGGTTTTAAGCTACTAAAAATTAGGGTAGTTTCTTTCATAGCAGTAGATAGAAAAATAATTGGAAAAGAAAATCGAGGATTAATTTCAGAAAGCAGAACTTTTCTCATTCCCAGATATTTTTTTTTTCTTCTGCTTCTTTACCCTACAGCTATCTTCTTAAATATGCCAGTTGTGAATAATCAGCCTGGAGATATTTTCATTGTAAATGCTTCCATTTCTATAAAATGGTGATTGTTTAGATTGCTAATGCAAATTAAGCAGTTACTTGTAAAATGAAGATAAAGAGAATGACTGTTTGAGAGTGTTTTATGATTTTTTAGATGCAGAAAAAGAAGATAATGTGATAAATAGACTCACATTGTATTCGGATGTGAATTTTAAACAAAGCTAATTTTACACATAACAGTTGTTCCAGAAGGATTCTATTTACAGAGTTTCTATGGTTAGCAAGAAACTCTCTCTCCTCTATAAGCATATCCAATAAAAATATGCAGATACAGTCATGCCTAACCAACTAATATCATCAGTAATGTGTACTGTGGCATATTTGTAAGATAAATAAAACTCTTCCTTCTGAATTTTAATTTTGAAACTGGCTAAATGGACAGCCATTTTTAAGTGAGGAATGCTGAAAATCAATAATTTGTATTTCTAAATGTGTATGTCAATTAAAACCTTAGCAAGAATGGAGAAAGCTTTGGAAGTGATGCAGGAGTTTTAGTGAAATTGCTTTGCACAGTGTTTTGCTTTGTCCTATTTACTTGAGTTAAGCCTTCCAGAATACAAGTTAAGAATAGAGATGGGTTGCCTGGATGCAAAGGAGAATAAGAAAAATAGCAGCAGCATCTAAAATATAAGTCTGCCGATATCACAGTCAGGCTGTGTACATCAGTGGCTTCAGAAGAAGGAGGAGAATCAGTAAGCTGGGCTTTTCTCGGAGTGTTCAGAATATCATCTTCTGGAAGGACTTGAACAGCTTAGGTAGTAGCTGTATTATCCAAATCCATTCCTTTGGGGTTAAAAAAAAAAGTTTTGCTATCACCACCGAAATATGATCAAGGAGGAAAATATCCTAAATGCATGAAAGCAGATTATTTTTAGATTTCTTCATGAAAAACTCTAATAAGGACAGTGGTGCTGCAAAATGGAGACTCTCGCATAAATCATTTCAACACCATCCTCCTTAAACCAGAGATAGCTGTAACATTGTGGAATACATCATTTTCTTCTAAGAAGCAAAACAGTTCAAGGGCTATTACAGTAGGTTAAAGTACTCGGTAGCAGGGAAGACATCAGCAAGACTGTGTCAACTGTATTTATAAAAAATGATTTACACACCAAGCCCAGAAAAAAAAATCCTAATTTTCATACTCTGTAAAATATTGTTGGGTATATATATATATATATATATATATATATATATATATATATATATAGAGAGAGAGAGAGAGAGAGAGAGAGAGAGAGAGAGAGAGAGAGAACAGCTATTCACTAGGAGGTCAATTCTGCAGTTTCCTGACCTCACCAAATGTAGGAGATGGGATTTTTAATGTCAGGGGGGGATTTAGTGGGAGATTTTTGATGAGAGAAGAGTCACCCTAGTCAAGGTCTCTTTGTGGGAGATTGCCCTGGTAAATAGCAATCAAAAAGTACCACCTCTCAACAGATATTAGGTCAGCTATCTGGCATGAATCATTCAGCCGAGGTCCCCAAAGGCCCTCCTCCCCTGGGAATGCAGAACTTCATGGTGAATAGGAAATTAAATAAGGTACATGTCTGATTCTTACTTTAATGACTTCTAGCTCTTTATTTTGGAAGTTTAAGAAATGTTCACTTGTAAGCTTTGGAAACAAAATAAATATTGCTGCTGTTTATACAATCATTTTCTCTGTGAATAAAGAGAACATTTTACCAGAAGTTGTAAATTTTATTATTTTCAAAGGCACAGTAATGAAGTACAAAAGATAAAATATTTTATCCTCATTCAAAAATGGAAAATATAATAAATACTATTATTATATAATATATAAATATTTATTTAATATAAATATATTAACTAAAATATAATAAATATAATAAAAAGGGAAATAGTGGTGATCAGGTGCATTTCTTACTCCTTTTTATGTGTCCTTAGTTTTACAACAAGTGACATCATTTCATTCAAAGAAATGACTTGGTCAAACTGAGATACAACCACCAATATCTTACCATTTCCCCACCAATCAGATTTAGACCATCACGATTAGTACTGAATTATTGCCAATCTTGGGCACCTGTAGATACTGATCATCTTTAGATAAGCATCAATCCCATGATTAGGTACACTCCACTTACCAGAGGACTCGAGAGATATTCTACCCGCATTAAAGATATCAGGTCATCTTTATTTACCACTTGTCTTAGCAGAGATTAGGGATGAGGTTAGAAAACAGGGAGAGGGTATTTCATAATAAATATTGTACTGCTTTTCAGAAGATTTGTCCTCCTTTCAATTCACTCATCATATCACAAGAGCCTTTTCCTGAAATCTTGGCACCAACAACTTACAATAAATATTTGCTTAGCACATCTAAAAAATGTACACTTAAAACAGAGGAAAAGAAAATTTGCCAAGAAAAACAGATTTCTACTACAATGATTTATGATTGAAGGATGTTGTATTTTTAATTAGCACCCTATTTCTTTTACTTATGATTCACTAGTCTACTTCACCCTCCATATTTCAAACTTCCACATGGAATAGAATAATTTTCATAAAATGACCAGGTGTCCAATCTACTAAAGTCAAAGTTAGATAAATGAAGCAAAAATGTCAAATCCTAATGAATTAGTGTGGGATTAAATTAATTGTAATATTTAAAAAACAGAGTAGAGAAGTATGGTTCTAAATTCAACTAGTGTCTGAATTCAACTGGTAGCTCAGCTAAAACATATAAATATATTTAATTGACAAGTGATTTGGATCTCTTATAGGAGACATGAGAATATTGTCATGGTGATGGTTATTTTATAGAAGTGTGAAAGCTAGAAAAATAAGAAGTTTGGCTACTTTCCCAAAGTACTGCAAAACAGGATGGAAATTCTATAAGTGGTTTCACTCTTTTAACAAAGGGTTTCCTTTTAAAGGATTTACAACTTCAAAATTAGAATGAAATGCCTAGTCTCTCTGGATCTATATATACAAATCTTGATATCACAAGTCAGTTCTGATGTCAATAAAAATACATAGGATATATAAGATAGAACAAATAATACTGAAATTGAGGTTTTGATATAACTAATTCAATGCAATGTTCACTTCAAATTAATGAGAACTGATATGTGTAGTATACTCAACTACATAACATTCAAAGACGTTGATTATAACTGATGCAATTTCCTGGTTTTCCAAGGATTTAATGCTTGTGTAGAAGATAATGATCAGAACACCTACAGAACATTCTCTACCCTGACATCGTCCAGATCCTCAGTCATTCTGGACCATAGTGGCACCTTCTGGAAAATGAAAGAAATTAACATGCCTCATAGAATGGAGAAGGGCTACTGGAATTCTTTGAAGATCAGTGATGCGGGCTCCCATCATACTAAAACAATAAAGACATTTGGGTAAATCCTGCCATGAGATTACCAGTCTGACCAGCAAAAATCCATTTTCTAATTTATGAGTAAATATTAATTTTGAATAATGTTTGCTGGAATTCAAAGTGGTGATGGCCACTCAAAAAAACAAGAGGAAGGGAAACACAAGATGGACCCTAGAAGAAAGCACAGACTGAAGAAGGAACAGGCCTTGGACACTACTCAAATCAACAGAGTGAGAGACAGCCCCAGAAAAGAGTTAAGTCCATACAATTCTGGTTGGTCACAGTGATTATCAGGCCCTGGCATCTGACCTCACAATGATTGTTGAATTTCTTGATACTCAAACATAAGGATGAGCTGAAATTTGTAGTTCTGTTTCCTGAGCCAGTGAATTTCTCTGAAATCCTTGCCATCTTTATTCAGGCCAACCCTCCATTTCCCCTTTAAATCTCCTTATTAAGAGATTTTTCCTTGCAAGTATTTTCTCTCTTAGAGCAATGGCTATTTATCTTGGCATATTGGAGAAACAATTTCTTAAATTGCTTAAGATTTCATTTTGGTTTCTTGGAATAATAGAACATTGAAAAAATATATACTATTGCATTTTATTTATGTATTTGAAATACTGGAGATTGAACCCATGGCCTTATGCATGATAGGCAAGCATTTTGCCACTGAGATAAGCTGTCTCCACCCCCCTCATCACCTTCACATAAGTCACCTTCTTTGCTCATCTAAGGTTTCTCCTTCTTCATCTAGAGTCCTCTTATGTCCCATTTTCTCCCAAGCTTCGCCATATTAAGGAGATCATATAATTTTTCACTTTTTGTGACTGACTAATCTCATTTAGCATAATGTTTTCCAGTTCCATCGATTTCCCTGCAAATTACATGATTTTGTTCTTCTTTATGGCTTAGTAAAATTCCATTGTGTACATATCTCATAGTTTTGTAATCCTTTCATCTGTTGGTGGGCATTTTGGCTGGTTCCATAATTGACAATTGTGAATTGTGCAGCTATAAAAATAGGTACACATGCATCGGTCTGATAGTTTGGTTTCCATTCTTTTGTGTAGATACCCAGTAGTGATATTGCTGAATCATATGGTACGTTCATTTCCATTCATCTGAGGATCCTCCATACTGTTTTCCAAAGTGGTTGCACTAATCTGCAATCCCATCAACAATGTATTAGGGTTCACACTTCTGCACACCCTCACCAGCATTTGTTGCTGTTTGTATTTTTGATGATTGCCATTCTAATTGGGGTTAAGTGAAATCTCAAGGTAGTTTTGATTTGCATCTCTCTGATTGCTAATAATGTTGATCATTTCTTCGCACATTTATTGTCCATTTTTATTTCTTCTTTTATGAAGTGTCTATTTAGATCCTTTGCCCATTTTTTTTTTTTTTTTGCAGTATTGGGGATTGAACTCGGGGCATTCTACCTCCGGGCTACACCCCCAGCCCTATTTTTTATTCTTTATTTTTTTAAACAGGGTCTCACTAAGTTGCAGAGTGCCTCACTAGGTAGCTGAGTTGGCCGCGAACCCAGATCCTCCGGTCTCAGCCTCCCAAATGCTGGGGTTACAAGCCTGCACCACCACGTCCGGCTCCTTTGCCCATTTTTTGATTGCATATTTATTTTCCCAAAGTCATATAGTAAACTATATATCACAGACTGAATTTAAATCTTCCTTTCTTTGGTTCTAAACCACATCAGATTTCTATGTAAAGACCCCATCCTATCTAAATGCTGAGACATATTAATTTCTTATTACAGTGATTTTTGGTGTTTCAGAGTTCATTTCTCCATCTGCTTGAAAGTGGTATCATGATTTTCCTTTAAGAAATTCTGTCTGCATGTTTTTAGTTAACTTGGGTGAATCTGACATTCAAGCTTCTTACCCTACAACTGGTCATGTTGTAGTTACATAATCCAGATAAACTAATCCAGTCCTACCACAGGAATTTTAATTTTATACAAAATTAATAAAATAAGAAGAGACATATTGGACCCAGCAATAAGAGTGATGATTTATCCACCATCAGTGTGGAGAGTAGTTGTTCCTACCTAAAAACTCATTGAGATATAGGAATGAAAAGACCATCTTTCTGTGCTTCATGTATTGTAAGAGCTTGAACAGATAATCTTGCCATCTTGGTTACTAAGGTTGAAATTATCCAGTCCATCTTTCTCTCTTTAATAACAGAGATGATGCTTGTGCAGTAGAATTTTAGTGCTAGAATTGAGAAGAGAATTTTCTTGGTCTTTCAGAGATTCAGCAATTGTTAGTCACTGTTGGTTGCGCTGAGCTATAAATTTCTCCTAAGGGCAGGACACGGTGTTACATTCCTGTAATCTCAGTACTTGGGAGGCTGAGACAGGAGGATACCAGATTAGAACCCAACCTTCACAATATAGTGGGACCTATTTCAAAATAAAAATAAAATAAAATGGGCTAGGTGTGTACCTTAGGGGTAGAATGTTCCTGAGTCCTAACTCCTAGTTAAAAAAAAAATAGTTATTATAAAGGGCATGTAGCAGAATCTTCTTCAACTCTCAATGAATTCTGAAGATAATTTATTTTATGACAGCAAATGTCCTTTCTGCTTAACCAAATTTCAAATTAAGAGTGAAGTCCATCAGCAGTATGCAGTGGCACGCAACTATATTCCGAGTAATTAGGAGGCTGTGAAAGGAGAATCAATCCCAAGTTTGAGGCTAGCCTCAGCAACATAGTGAGACTTTGTCTTAAAATAAACAATAAATAAACAAATAAATAAGGATTGGGATTGTAACTCAGTGGGGGAGCATCGCAGAGTAACACACAGACACACAGACACACACATACACACACACACACACACACACACACACACACACAAAGACCAAAGTTCTTAAATCAGAGCATAACATCAGTTTCTTTTTTCTTCCATTAAATAACTTGTATGAGATTATGTATGCTGTCCTTAAGAAAGTCTGATATGATAAAGGACTTTTAAAAGGATTTCAAAAGTGTACTTTCATCACACCACGATAGAGCATTTATCAGACTACTGATGCTAAAAATGTCTTTTGTCAAAAACAGTAAATCCTCCCCCAAAGTAAATGGCTTTGGCATCTAGTGGCCAATCTCTATGGAATGCTTCTACTTCAATCACCTGACTTACTTTTCTCTTTGCCTCTTCTTCCTTTGCTCCATATTCCCAACTCCCTTCTATATTTTCTTTTTAGTTTTTTATACTTTTAACTATTTCTGATTTTTCTCTCCTTTGTGATTACTCAGATCTGTAAACAGGACTGAAATTAGAGTGAAAATTACTTAATAAGGATTTCCTATTCACAAAAATGTGTCTTCTGTGGTGTTTGATGTTTTCTCCTTAGAAAAAGACATTCAACATCTTACTTCAATCATCTATGAGCAAAACATTTCAAATTGGCCAAGCACCTGCACAAATGAGAGCTGGAAACAGACAGGAACGAAAAGATTTCCAGCAGCGGTAAACACAATGATGCCTTTATATTGGTAAGACTCTGGGGACAATTTCTGCATTTCTAGGAAAGGCCATTTAAAGTGCAGGTTAACAATGAGAAATCTAGCCCTTTTAAGACAGCATGCATGAATAACATGTTGGGTTGCATTCATCAATTTCCATTAAGAGTTTTCTATTTCTACAAATAGACATAGT
Source organism: Graphiurus murinus (assembly GCA_004027655.1). Lineage (NCBI taxonomy): Eukaryota > Metazoa > Chordata > Mammalia > Rodentia > Gliridae > Graphiurus > Graphiurus murinus. Next base: position 17,417 of record PVLC010003104.1, read on the forward strand.
ATAACTTGTGTGATTTGAAATCTGTGCAATATAATAAATTGTCTTAAAAATGGATTATGGAAACTGCAGGAGAATTAAGTTTTATTTCTTATAAGAAGTTCTAAATGATGTGTCAGTTGGAACAAAATGCCCTAAAATACTTCACAATGTTTTATCCACTATTATTCTGGTGAGAAGAAAGAGAATACATTACTTTCCTGGGATCTGATCAGGTAGCTCTAAATGATTCACTACTATGTACAAGAAAATACTTTAAATTAATCTAAAAGATTAGAGTGAACTTGCATTCTATTCCTTAGAAAGACCCACATTTAATAAAACTATATTATAAATAGCTTATTTTCCTCTCTTATCTTTGAGAAAAAAATTATTTGCACACAAATGTAAGATTGTATGTCATTTGGTTGCATGCATCTCTCTGGGATACCAGTACACACATCAGTTTAGGAAGGACAGGCAAAAGAAGATGCCTTTTCAAGAAGAAAGAGCCTAGTTATTTTTTGACAGGATACAGATATTACCTATTAGATTATCCAGTGTCTATTAAAATATATTTCTTCCTTCACTTACTCTCTCTCTATTCATTGAGTGTTATTTACACATTCTTCAGGAGAGGATGGTAAAAGCAACAGTCATTAAGGTTGTTCTCATGATGCTCCTGCTTTGTGGAGACCATGGTTACATATATAAACAAACAAGCCATCCAGCCAACCCACAAGTAGATCTTAACTGATTTCAAGGAGACCAGGAAGAAAATATGAGACAAAATGCCAAGAAGAAGCAAATTTGGATTAATTTAGCCCCAGAGAGCCTTTTTGAGTCTTTGGGAAGGCCAAGGTTATGGTGTCAAAAAACAACATTACAACAAATTTATTTATAGATCAAATCTGCTTATATGAGAATTTTAATTTGGAGCAGCCTTGTTTTACAAAATAGAATGGGAGCTCCTACTGAGTGGTAGCAGCAGGAACCAAGGAAACAGTGGGTTTTGTTAGTCAGGAACAAAGGAAAAAGAAAAACAGAAAACAAACCTGACTGGCTAACATTAGATTATTTCAGGTTATTTTTTTTTGTAAGCATTTAAAGCAGAGGAGATTTCCTTATTATGCTGGCTCAGGTAGACTGCAATTTTTTGCTTGTTTATTTGTTTGTTTGTTTCCATGGAAGAAAAACTGACCTCTTTTGGGATCTGCTTCCTTAAAATTTCAGTTTGGGTATATGGTAGATAAGCAAGAGTGACTTAATTTTGGCTTGGTCTAGTTTATTGGGGCTTAGGCAGGAGCTCAGTCCAAACCAATGGCCTCCATGATTTTTTACAGTAGGAATATCAGAAAGAGAGGAAAGAATCAGCTATATAAACCAGTGAAGCCTGGCTGCATTTTTTTGTAGGTAAAAGAGAAAGTCTGAAAGCTAGGAACAATTTTTAAGTAGTTGATATTGGGTTTCAGAGACTAGTCAAAAGTGACTCTGTTGATGGCTGCTGTATTCAAGTATCTATAGGTAGAGTTAGGCTTCCAGCTAGTTTCATTTAAAAGATTTTTCACATTTTCTGGAGGAATATCCCTTGAGATAACAGTTCTGTAAACTTTTTGGGGCAGTTTAATACATTGTAGATATTAAATCTCAGCACAGGTTTTATCAGAGGGTACATATTTTAGAACCTCCTTATACTTAATTGTCCCACATATGAATCATGCATGTTTTCTCAAGCAAAAATTGAAATGAAACAATAAAATTTTACCATCCAAATGAAATAATCATGTTTTTTATTCCTCCTTCCAACAGAATGAAGGATGCACACATGCATGCACACATAACAACTTCAGGAAGTTTTTTTTTTTTTTTTCTTCTCTTAATGAAATTTTACCTGGAAGACAAGTGCTACAAAAATATAGTATCAACACAACTCTAATTGAATCTAAATTTGGAGGACAAGTTGCTTCCTACAAGCCTTTTTCTGCCATGATTCTAATCTTCACCTTCTTGCACCAGGACACCCTGAGCAATCTGACACTCATAATAACCCACCTGTAGCTCCTGGAGACATGATAAGCAAAATGCTTCATAATCTGACATAAAGCTCCAGAACAACTTCTTACTTATTCCCATACTTTCTAAGGGAAGTATCTATTACATGTTTTGAAATACAACCACAATAATGCCTTGATGAGAATCAAAAGCTATTAACATCTTAATTCTGCTAATAATGTTAGTAGTAATGTTTACAACAGAATGCTCCACACTATTTTAACCATCTATATCTTGTTTTAAAACATTATATTTTCCTTTTATAAAGTAATTCTTGTATTTGTTAGCTGAGAATATCTCATAAAGAAAATCACCTTTTCAAGAATGTTAAATTATTTCTAATCATTCTCCTTTCACAGCAAAATTATCCCAGTCTGTTAAATCTACCATTTGGTTTTAACCAAATATCCACAAGTGATTTGCATCATGTTTGTATTAGCAATAATATAAGCATAATTTTAGGTATACCTCATAATTTAAAAATCTGAGAAAGCTCTTCTTGAAAATATATCTTGTTTTTTTTTATTTCATGTAGGAATATTGAGTTTAAAGAAGCAAACAGGTTTACCTCTTTCATTACTATATATTGTCTAAAATTATTTCTACGTAAATGGACAGTTTTACCAACTCCTAGTGTAGTGTTGAGTTAGATGGCTCAGAGGACCCTTGCTAATGTCCAAGACAAAATACTGCATTTTTTATCAAGCATCAGGTGCTTCAAAAGCATGCTTATGCTTTACAATACCTGAACTAAACTGCAATTGTTTATTGGGTTGGTTTATGGTTATTTAAATAAATCTTAAGGCGGGAATTTACAAGCATAAATTACTTTAGGTAAAATAATTTACTCATATTTTGTAATGAGCTATCTACAAATATTGGGTTGTTTATCAGGGGCATTCTACCTCCGAGCTACACCCCCAGACCTATTTTTTATTCTTTACTTTGAAACCGGGTCTCGCTAAGTTGTGGAGAGCCTCACTAGGTAGCTGAGGCTGGCCTCGAACCCGGATCCTCTGGTCTCAGCCTCCCGGATGCTGGGGCTTAATTTTTATATTAGAGCAAATTTCAGAAAAATGTTCTACAATTATATTAGACAGTTAGCATTGCTTTATGAAAATAGTAACAGTTATACATTATATGTAGGGGTATTTTGGCAATAACATGTAAAATCTAACAACTTTCAACCTGTTATTTCAGGTTAATCACTGATATTTTAAGGTGAATTCTAGTTTTCTCCTTTCATCACAAAATGTCTTTCTTTAGTTTTTCCATAAAAAATATATAAATTCTTCAAGGTGAGACACAAAATGTAACTATGCATATTTCACTCCTTATCATTAAGTATTTTTAAATTGAGACTCAGAAAAGTTTTAAAAGATGAATAACAAGAATTCATTTTACTTCTCTTGTTGAATTTCTTTGGTTGTAATTTATTCCATGCAATATAATATTCTGTTATACACAAATAACAATAAAAATGATATGTTTTCATATATTGAAATATTTTAATAGAGTCATTTTAGCATATGACTCTAATCCTAGAAACCAATATCAAGCAAGATACTTTTCCTTTGCAGCAGATAACTTGGAAATCAAACTGTTTATCTCTTTAGACCTTATTAATACAATGTGCTCATATTTAGAATTACATTACCTCTAATATTTTACTCAAAAGGAAACTATAAGGTGCATTATTTTGAAAATATCAGTCTAACAGCCCAGTATACTATCCTAAATCTTCAGAATTTCAAATGTGCTGAAAACCATCTATTATTTGAATATATTTTTCTCTCTAGTGTATGTGCAGATGTGAATTTAAGATTATTCTTCACAGAACAGATCATGAAAAGTTAAACCATAGAGTATATGTTTATGTTATTATATATTAGTACACATTCATAATACCTGGTAATACAATATCTAATTTTTATATACCATAGGTTAAATTTTTTTATTAGAATATAAATGTCTTTTTAACGACTAACTCTTAGAATGGTATATTTTACTTCCTGGAAGTCATAGTAAAAATGCATTGCTAATTTATATATTCAGCAAAAAATCTCTCTGAAGAGGTTCATATTAGCAAATGTATTACATAAAAAGGATATCATTGTTTAAAAAATGTAAATGTTAGATTCTGGATTAAATGAAGCTAAACAGGTATTATTTTTATTCTTTTGGTACATTCTGATGATACTTCATAGTGAGATTCAAAGTGATAGAAACATACATACATACATCACTTGATGAAGGGGAGTGGAGCAGGATGGAGTATGAAAGGAAATAAACATGTTATTATTTTTATTATATTATAGGCCGCCTTCGACCTTTGACATAGCAATGGGATCCACTGAACTAAAAAAAATGAATATAATTTTCAATATTCTTTGTCTCAATTTCTAATATTAGTTAGCATTATTATATAACCAACATATTTTTGTGAAAGTTTTCTAAATCTTCTTTTGATCTTATTTGTATTCTCATCCATTTTATTGTTATGGTATGGTTCCTCACAAGCTATTTTTTTGTTGTGTCAAGTTGGGCAGATATTAGTCATAATAAATTAATTTAATCCCACTCAAACAGTGGGATTTAGTTTTTATTTAATTGTGAAATCTTTAGTATTGTTATCTATATACTTCATTCTTTATGTTGAATATTTTTTATGTAATATTCTTTTAGAAAAACAAGCATGATTTTTTTCTACTAAATTCTGAAAGCATTATTTTAAGACTTTTCCTTACAATTTCTGACAGATTTTTAAACAAAGAAATCAACTTATGAGGATTAGCACCTGGGAAGGAGCAAAGTGACCAAGGACTAAACTATAAATGTGAAAGAACATAGAATTGCAGTGAGTATGGTAGAACAGTCAGGACTGGAAGAATAGAGAATCACAGAAAGAGAGAGCAGGCACAACACCTGTGAAGAAGAGGTGAGGAGGATGGGAGTAAGAAAAGAGAGACTTGGTCAGACCTTAGGTGATCCCTCTCTGAACATTAAAATCTTCATTTTCTTAAAGTAAGCAGAAGGTAGACAGACATGGTGACACATACCTGTATTCTCAGTACTTGGGAAGTTGAGACAAGAGGATTGCAGGTTCGAGGCCAGCCTCAGCAACTTTGCAAGGCCCTCAGCAACTTAGTGAGACCTCTTCAAAAGTAAAAAAAAAAAAAGAAAGTAAGTTTGGTAGTGCCACTCAGAGGTAGAATGACCCTGGGTTTCATCCCATTACCAGACACACACACACACACACACACACACACACAAACACACACACACACAAAGCAGAGGGTTAAGTGGCTACAGATAAACTGCTCATGTCCATCTCTATGACCACATAAAATCATTTAAAGAAAATGATCCCCATACCAGATTTGTCATGTTTGTAAACAGGTCATTTTGGAATTTTTATTTTTATTTCTTTGGTGGGAATTCACATAGTAGCTCCATCTTTCTCGATGTCTTTAGTTACTTTTGTCATCTTTGCATATATTTAATTATTTTTTCAAATTAAAATGCCAAATTATCTGTATAGATAACTTGAGGATGCAGAGGCAGTGAGTTTTATATATAAGAAGAATAATATTTTACCTCTTATTCCCAGGGTCTTTCAAGAACCAGCATTTTGCCTGCCTTTTTGACTATCATGAAAAATTAGGCCAATATCTCTAGGGAAATTTCTATAATGACTTTTGAATCTATTTAATGAGTTATAAGTGACAGCACACAGCTTATTATTTTTCAAAAAGTTGAAATACTGAAACCCTTGTGACTGAAATTTTCAGGGTGTCCTAAGGGATTTTTAACCTGGAAAAAATCTTTCCCTAGCACATCCACTCACATCAATTTGACATTATTTTTTCTCTTTTCCTTCCTTCCTTCCTTCCTTCCTTCCTTCCTTCCTTCCTTCCTTCCTTCCTTCCTTCCTTCCTTTCTTCTTCTTCTTCTTCTTCTTCTTCTTCTTCTTCTTCTTCTTCTTCTTCTTCTTCTCTCTCTCTCTCCCTCCCTCTCCCTCTCTCTCCCTCTCCCTCTCTCCCGCTCGCTCTCTCTTTCTCTCTCTCTTTCTTTCTTTCTTTCTTTCTTTCTTTCTTTCTTTCTTTCCTTTCTTCTTTCCTTCCTTCCTTCTTTCTTTTCTTGTCTTTTTTCTTTTGTGGTACTGGTGTTTAAACCAGTGGAATTCTACCACTGAGCTACACCCAGCCTTATTCTGAGGCTAACTGCCCCACTGTTCCTCATTCTTTTTTAAGAGTAACTTTTGTTTTGCATATTTGCACTTGTCTAAATTTTTTAAAACAGAGCAATGAATAAAAAAAATTTTGTATACAAATTTCCTTTTCTCCTCATAAATTTTGAGGAAATATCCTGAGTGGTAGGCAGAGTGATGGAATTCAAGCTATCCAGAACCCAATCTTCAATGTGCTTCATAATCATGGAAAACCTGGAATACACAGATTCTGGAGTATCCAAAGTCGGAATATGGTGCTTCTATCATGCCAAGTCAAGGGATTATACTTTGGTAACAAGTAGAAAACAAAACAAAAACAACCAGGAGAGGACAGGCTCAATCTAGTATGTACGTGAGGTAACGTAGGGGGGAGTTCAGTGAGGTAAAGATGATTTTTTTTCCAGAATGAAGAGATAGAATCAGATAAATATTTTCTAGGTAACAAGCTTATTCTCTGAGGACTAGTTTTGGTTTCCTTGTGTTTTGAGCACCATTCAAACTCTCTAAGACATCCTTAATTTCCTCCAAGGAAAATCATGTGCCACTTAGTTCAGCATGATGTCTATGTACATTAGCTTGAACTCAGCCTTGAAAGTTTTAAACCATGAGCATGGCTGAAAAGGAAAAAGAATTTCCTTGTGTAAACATGAACAAATGAGAGGCACAGGGCTGAACACTAACTTACTGCAGAAGCTTGCCTTGGAAAGATAGCCATTAAACCAAGACTAAAATTACATTATCCCGAAGAACATGAAAGGAATCAAAATCCTCAGTGTTTCCCTGTACTGTTAAAACCTGATATGGTTTCTGAAAACTGCACATCAACTCAGAACATATAAAAATATAGGAACACATATGAACTGAAGATCAATACTGATTTTTCTTAAAATAAGTTGGTTTTCAGATTTAATATGAGTTAATAGACTCACATTCTCATGAATCACCCTGTCCTCCTTTTGTTGATTTTAAATAATGAAGTATGTGCCCATTAGCACACTGTTTTACACATAACTTTACTTATTGTAAAAGCAAAGAATCAAAATCATTTGTCTAGGTATCTGAACACTTGAAGAATCACCAAAATGGAATTATCTTGTTTTTTACAAATATGTTCTTATACAAAAAAAAAAAAAAAAACTTCAAAAGAGCAAATTAAAAAGACTGATTTTTCCCTTTCAGTGTACTTCACAATGTTGGTTAATATAATAATAATTTTGTTAGTATATGGGCATGTGTAAATGCACTAATTTAGAGCATGGTTTCTCCTCTGCCTGTGCTAATGTCATTTGAGTTTATAGTTATTACTCATACGTGCAGCTTCTGATTTATTTAATAAATACATAAATCAATAAAACCATAAAGCATAAGCCAGCAAAAGAGAAAATTCCAACACCTAGGGGCATGTACACTAATCCTACTGGTTAACTCTAATGTAATATGGTAGGAAGAATACTAAGTTGGGAGTCAAGGACTTTAGTTATTTAGCCTAACACCTGCCATGGATTTTCTTGACAAATCGTTTAAACTAAAGTATTAAAAAGTATGTACACAAGATACTCATTTGATAACATACTTTCTTTTTTTTTTCCCTAAAGAAATCAAATTCAAACTGGGTGTGGTGGTGAAGCTGAGACCAGAGGATCCAGGTTCGTGGCCAGCTTCAGGTACTTAATGAGGCCCTCTGCAACTTAGTGAGACTTTGTCTCAAAAATAAACAGAATAAAAAATAGCGCTGGGGGTGTAGCTTAGAGGTAGAATGCTCCAGGGTTCAATCCCCAGTATGCCAAAAAATAAAATAAAAAAGAAATCAAATTCATCTCTGCATCTCTGCTAAGTAAATCAGAAAATACAGCACCACTCCTTTCTTTGGGACAGAGTGTGCTAACTACTTGCTTTTCTTTTTCTCCTTCTACAAGTCCTCCATAAACCTGCACCATCCAATCTAACTGAGCACCAGAGGCAAATGAGTGGATTCCTAGACATCAACATTGTTTTTGAAAAGCATTGTCAATGTAAACAATATTTTCCCTGACTTACTTTAACAATGCTCTGAATGTTTAAACACTTTTGTCTACATAATGCTCTATCGGGATGTTTATTCATATACCATGGTGTTGATCCATCTGTCATCTAGATGTAGATAGAGATAGAGATAGCCTTTCCTTCTCATTAGCAGTTCCCTACACAGGGAGAGGGAGATATATGTACTGTGCAAACTTCAATTCTACACTCTTTTTGTGTCCTTGTAGATATAGTTAGAAATGAGGTGTAGAAAGAGATATCAGGAAAGCTTTTTAAAGGTTCTCAATACTCAATTGAGTCTTGTCCCTGCTGACACGAAGTAGAAGCAATGGACAAGAATTCAGTGGCCATTTGAAACCAGAAACTTATTTTGAAGATTGATCTTCTTCACGGATACAGATATGTTTGCTAAAGAAAACAAAACAAAGCAAAACAAAACAGAAACTGCTATACATATGAACTTACTGATCTTGCACAGTAAAAACTTAATACATTGGACCATAACTACCATCCTTACCCAAGAACCATCATTTTACTCTATTTCTATGAGTTTGAATCTTTTAGATAATTCAAACAAATGGAATCACTCAGTATTTATCCTTCTGTGACTGCTTTAGTTCAGTTAGCACAACACCCTCTTAATTCATCCAAGTTGTCACATATGACAATATTTTGTTCTTTCTCAATCCTAAATACTATTCCACTAATACTACATTTTCTTCATCCAGCCATCTGTTGCTGGACATTTAGGCTACTTCCATATCTTGGTTATTGTGAATAATACTAGAGTGAGCATGGGAGACTAGTTATCACTTCAAGATACTTATTTTCAGTGCTTTTAGATATGTATCCTATCCAGAAATGGAATTACTGAATCAAAATCAACATAATGTGATAGCTGATTTTAAAAATATTTTAGAAACCTTAATACTACTTTCCATAGAGCCTACACCATTTTATATCCCCATTAACATTGTGCAAGGTTTCAATTTCTCCACACCTCCCACTTTCCCAACACCATTTATTGGAGAGATTATCCCTTCACTGTTGTGTATAATTGGCCTTCATGTGGAGAGCCTTTTAAACATGTAAGCATGATTTTGTTTTTCAGCTGTCTGTTTTGTTCCATTGGTCTACATATGCCTTTTCTTATGGTATATTGTACTTAGTCTTATATTTTTAAATTAGGAATTTGAATGCTTCAGTTTTGTTCTTGGCTATTCAGGATAGTTTTTGCTTCCATATAAATTTTAGGGTTTTTTTTTCTATCTATAATGAGCACTATTGAGGTTTTTATAGAGATAACATTCAGATTACTTTGGGTAATGTGAATATTTTAACTGTATTAAATTTCCAAGTTCATCAGCATAGAATGTCTATTTTTGCATGTTATTTGCTTTTTACCAATACTTTGTGTTTTTTAGTGTAGAAATCTTTCATCTCTTTGGTTAAATTTATTACTATTTTATTTTTTTATACTGTTGTGGATGGGATTGCTTTTTTTCTTTTTTACTAGCTTATTATTAATGTTTAAAATGTAGCCATTTATATATGTTGATTTTGTATGATGATACTTTATTGCATTTGTTTTTTTAGTTCTATGTGAGCATGTGTATCATATTTAGGGTGTTTTACCATGCCGTGTACTCTACAACAATAAATATTTTTATTTTCTAATTTAGATGGCTTTCCTCTTATTTGTTTCCTAATTTTTCTGCCTAAAATTTCCAACATTATGCTGACTAGAAGTGGAAAAAAATGAGTGTTTTTATTTTGTCCCTCATCTTAAAGAAAACATTTTGAGATTTTCACTGCAGAGAATGGTATTAGCTATGGGCTTTTCATGTATGGTCTTTACTAAGTTGAGGTATATTCATTTGATATGTAGTTTGTTCAGAGTTTTTAATGGAAAAAAAGGGTTAAATTTTGTAAATTTTTTCCTCATTTATTGAGATGACTATGTAATTTCAATCATTTTTTCTGCTAATATGTTGTATCATATTAATTTACTTGCATATGTTATACTATTCTTGAATTTTAGGTATAAATCCTACTTGATCATACTATATGACCCTTTTAATTATCCATTGAATCAGTTTGAGTTTGCAAGTCTCTTGTTGAGGATTTTCATATCTTCATTCATCAGGAATATTGGTCTAGTGGTTTTCTTGTACCTTAATGATAATGCTGGCCTCGTAAAATGAGAAATACTGTCTATTCCTCAACTTTTTGGAAAAGTTTTAGAAGTGTTGATGTTACATATTCTCTATATTTTCAGTAGAATACAGCAGTGAAGTCATATAGTCTTGATCTTTTCTTTGTCACAAAATTGTTGATACTTTCCAGTGGGGTGCAGTGACTCACGCTTGTAATCCCAGTACTTGGGAAGTTGAGAAAAGAAGAATGAGGGTTGGTGGTCAGTCTCAGCAACTAAGTGAGACCCTGTTTCAAAATAAAAAAATAAAATAAAATATGGCCTGGGGTGTAGCTCAGAGACAGAATGGCCCTGGTTTCAATCCCCAGTGCCTCCTAATAATAAAAATAATGAAAACAATAATGAAAATGATGATATTATTATTATTATTATTATTATTATTATTATTATTATTTCAAACTCCTTACTTGTTATCAATTTGTTTAGATTTTCTTTCACCTCATAATTCAGTCTTGGTAGGTTTTATATTTCTAGAAAGTTATCTATTTCTTCTAGATTATTTACTCTGCACATATATCATTTCTTATAGTGTGTGTGTGTGTTCCTTGTTATTCTGTGGCACCAGTTGATTCTTCTTTCATTTCTGAATTTATTTATTGGGGTCTTTCTCTTTTTCTTTATTTTAGTTAAAGATTTGTGTTTTTATCCTTTTTCTATTCTCTATTTCATTTATGTTTGCTTTCATCTTTATGATTTCTTTTTTGCTGACTTTGTGCTTAATTTTTTTAGTTCTTCAAAGTGTAACATTAAGTTATTTGAAACCTTTAAATTTTATAATGTAACTATATATCACTACAAAATTCTCCCTTGATACTGCTTTGGCTAAATTCCAGAAGTTTTGTTACAGTACAACTTTTTTTTTCCTTGATTTCTCTTGAGATGTTTTCTAACTTTTATTTTGATTTCTCCTTTCTTACATCATGTTTTCAAGAGTGTGGTGTTTAACACTAACATATTTTAAATTTCTCAGTGTTATTTTAGTTATTAATTTCTGATTACATTCTATTTTGGTCAGAAAAGACAGTTGGCAGCCAGGTGTGGTGGCACACACTTGTAATCCTAGTACTTGGGAGACTGAGACAGGAGGATCACAGCCAGCCTCAGCTACTTAGTGCAGCCCTCCACAACTTACTGAGACCTTGTTTCAAAATAAAGAATAAAAAATAGGACTCGGGGTGTAGCTCAGAGGTATAATGCCCCTGGGTTCAATTCCCAGTACCACAAAAATTAAATAAATAAATAAATAAATAAATAAATAGAACATTGGTATGATTATAATATTATTAAAATTGTTAAGACTTGTTACCTAATATGCAATCTCTCATGGAAAATGATTTTGTACATTTGAAAAGAATGTGCATACCATTCCTGTTAGAATGAATGCTTTGTATATGTATATGTGACACACAATATATATATGCACATATATATATACCATACATACTATTATATATTATATATATATTTATACATATATTTATATATGTGAATCTAAAGGATTCATGTATGTATATTTTGCATATATATTATTTATTTAATATCTAGGTGTGCTATCCATTATTTAAAGTGAGAGCTTGTTAATATATTGCTTTGTACTACATTTTTATTATTGTATTGCTTTCTAGTTATCTTTTCAGTACTATCATTTCTGCTATATGTATATATATTCAGTTGTTCAGGTGTTGGGTGCATATGTATTTATATTTGCTATATTCTCTTGATGAATTGATCCTTTTGTCATTATAAAAATAAGCTCCTTTGTCCTTGGTGACAGTTTTGACTTAAAGTTTATTTTCCTGATATAAGTGGTTAACATTTGCAAAAAAAAATATTTTCTATTACTCTACTTTTAGCATACTTATGCCTTTAAGTATAAAATGAATCTCTTATAGACAGTATATAGTTGGGTCTGTTTTTTCTACATATTTAGCCATATATATATTTTTTTATTTCTCGTTGTTGTTATTTTTTTTCTTTTTGAGACAGCATTTTGCTATTTTGCTTATGCTGTCATCAATCTCCTTGACTGAAGTTGTCCTCCTGCTTCAGCCTTCTGAGTAGCTGGTACTCCATGCAAGCAGAACTATGTTTGTGGAATTTAATCAATTACACTGAAAAAATTATTACTAGAGAGGGATTTTCTATTGATGTTTTGTTATATGCTTTCTGTTAGTCTTGTTTTTGTTTACCTGTCTTTTCTTCTCTAATCGTCTTACTTTGTGTGTTATTGATATATATTATTGATATTCTTTGACTACTTTCTCTGTTTTTGTGTAGTATTTTTTGTAATTAATTAAGAGCAAACAAAATATATAAAATATATGGTCTATTTTAAGCTGTTGATAACTTAAAATCACATACAGTTACTCTCTACTTTAATCCCATGTACATACACAATTTATATTCTTGCTCGCACAACTTATATCTACTCATGAGGATATCTTTAACTTTTATTGATTATAGTTATTTTTACAATGTTTGCATTTTAAATATTATATTGAATGAAAACGACTTCCCAACCACCTTTGAGGTGATACTGTATTTATTATATATTTATCCTTCCCAATATGCTTCATGCATTCTTATATTATCATATTAGTGTTCAGTATTATTTTTTTTTCTGCTCAAAGAATTACTTTGCATTTTGTGTAGGAATGGCCTGGTGGTGATGAACTTCATCAGCTTTCATTTATCTAGCAAAGTCTATATCTTTCCTTCACTTCTGAAAAACAATGGATCTGAGTATCATGTTCTTGGTTGGCATTTTTTTTTTCATTCAGCACTTTGAATATATCATCCTACTCCCTTCTGTCTTGCAAGGATTCTTCTTAGAATATGCTGCTTTTCTTCTCGTGATTTTTCTGATATGTGATGAGTCTCTTCTCTCTCATTGAATTTATAATTCTGTCTTTATGTTGTCTTTTGGTAATTTTATTATAATATATCATAGTATAGACTCCTTGAATTCTTCCTATTTGGTCTCTGGGGCTTTATTAATCTCAATGTCAATTACCATCTTCAGACTTGGAAAGTTCCCAGCCACTATTTTTCTTTGCCTCCTTCTCCTCCTCCTCCAGTCCTTCCCTCCTTCACTTTTTCCTTCCTTCCTTCCTTCCTTCCTTCCTTCCTTCCTTCCTTCTTTCCTTCCTTCCTTCCTTCCTCTTTATTCTTTCCTTTTTCTTCTTTTTTAATTTAACCCAGAGGCATAATTCCTACGAACCACACTTTCAGACCTGTTTTATTATTATTTTGAAACAGAGTATTGCTGAATTGCTGAAGATCTTCCTAAGTTGCTGAGGTTGACCTCAAACCTGTGATCCTCCTATTTCAGCCTCCCAAGTACTAGGATTACAAGCCTGCAGCACTAAACCCAGGTCTACTGTTTCTTAAAATACATTTTCTGTGCCTTTTTCTTTCTTTTTCTTCAAGTACACCATATTGTGTATATTGGCTCACTTAACCCAAAAGTTGAACATTTTTTTAAAAATTTTTTTGTACCTCTAACTGGCTAACCAATAACCTGTCTTTAATTTTGATTTTTTTTCTTTTTGCTTCATTAAGTCAGCTGTTGAACCCCTCTGGTAAAATTTCAATCACTTATGGTACTTTTTAGCTATGTACTCTGTTTGTTTGTTTGGTTCTTTATGTATAATTGTATCTCAATTGATACACTCATTTTGCTTGGTTTTGTTTAGTTGTCTATTTGTGTACTCTTAGTCACTGAATTTCTTTTTTTTTTTTTTTTTTTGCGGTACTGGGGATTGAACTCAGGGTCATTCCACCTCCGAGCTATACCCCCAGCCCTATTTTTTATTCTTTATTTTGAAACCGGGTCTCACTAAGTTGTGGAGTGCCTCACTAGGTAGCTGAGGCTGGCCGAGAACCCGGATCCTCTGGTCTCAGCCTCCCAAATGCTGGGATTACAAGCCTGGGCCACCACACCCGGCTAGTCACTGAATTTCTTTAAGATAATTATTTTGAATTCTTTGTCAACAAATTAATACATCTTCATATTCCAGGATCAGTTAATGGGATTTTGTTTTGTTTTTATTTTAATATGTGTAGTTGTAAAGGACAAAAGAAAGGTCAGAAAGCAAATAACGCAGGAAGCCATTGAAAAGATGATTATGTATAGGGAAAAACAGATCTCTCTCTAACACTAGTGACCAAGAATGAACAAATGTGGTGCATCTGTCTGTTGTCAAGGGAATTCATCTGAACCACTACTGGGAGGAGAGAGGCAAAGATGTTGGGTTGCCTAACACATTAAATATGCACACAAAAAGATGAAAATAAATCAGGCCTCATTGCAGGAGTCCTTGTAAAGTACCATCAGATGTTACCTGAATCAAACTTTGAAAACCACCCAGAAATGCTGCAGGAAGCTACAGAAGTTGAATGATTTCTGTGCCGGATTGGGTGGGAATCATTTTCTATGGGGAACAGGTTTTTTAGCCAAAACACATCTATGTGGGAGTTCTGTGAAAAAAAAAAAAAAAAAAAAAAGATCTTGCAAAAATAGAAAAGAAAAGAACAGTCCTTGGAAAGGAGTAAACCAATTCAGAACAAAGACAAGGCCATTTCAACCTCAGCATTGAGCTTTTGGAAAGTGCAGATTTTCTCCCAGGAATAGACTTCCTTTCTCTCTCCATCTGCTCTATGCTCAATCTCCAGCACGTTCTAAGTCCACCATAGTGGTTCACTAACTGTTTGAAGTTCTACTATAAAAGACTGCAACAAAACAACAACAAAAAAAACAACAACAAAAAAAGAGGAGATGGAAGAAGATTCAGGGAACTCCAATCATGGTTTCTTTTTCCAGTTTTTAGGAAATTCTGACTTCCCTTGTTTACCTCTATCTTTACCTTTTATTTAAATGATACAGCTTTGCTTTTTTTTGTTTCTAAAGTAATTCATATTCATAGGATGGCAGAACAGAATTGTGCTCAAAACCAGTCTCCCTAAGTGATTATTTTCATTGTGATACATAATGTCTAAGTATGTAATTTGATCTCTCAGCTATAAAATAAGCATATTAATAATGCTTAATTTATAGGATTGCATGAGGATTAAATGAGTTAATTTGTGAAAATAATTTATAACAATGCCCTGGCACATGAGAAATGTTATGTAAATGTCAGTAATTATTACATAAAATGCAAGACTATAATAACATTAATACAATAATAGAAATAAGGAGAGAATAAAAATTATGTGTGATTCCACGCCAACTAAATATAGTCATTGTGAAATTTTGGTATGATGTTTTATACACATTTTAGGACCCTTTACCAATATCAATGACACTCATACTAATACTTGTGATAACTAAAATACAATCATCATCTATTTATTAATACTGTGTTTGGGATCAAGATCCTTTATCTTATTTAAATGTACTGTAAGTCTTATTAATTTGAAATATTATTGCTAGATTTTGGAAATACACATTAGGCATTAGCCTACTTAGTACACATAATTCTTAGCTGATTCCCAATGATTCACACCCTCTTCACAGTCTTTCCCCCTTAACCTGGGACAAGGGCATGATGGGATTTTACTCCTGTTATTAGCTTCCTTTATATGACTTTGGGACTTTGCAGATATACACAGTGAGAAAATTAAGTTAATTTTTTCTTAATCCAGAGAGATTATTCTGGTTGGGCCTCTCCATTGCAATGAAGATATACTTTTCTACTGCCACTCGAGAAGCTAACTGTCATGTTGTGTAGATGGCCACATGGCAGGAAATGATGGGCTGTCTCTAAGGGCTGGAGGCATCACTCCTATAATGGCAAGACACTGACATTTGCCAGCTATCAAGGAGCTTGAAGGAAGACGCTAGACCTCATATGAGATCACAGGTTTGTCAAACTCTGAGCAAAGCACTCATCTAATTTGAGCATGGTCTCCTGACCCACCGAAGCCATGTTGTTTTAAGCCATTTAACATATGATAATGCATTACACAGTTTACTAACAGTCTAGAAAATAATAAAGTATAAGCAGCTCAATATGAGTAAGGAATAGAACCAACTCTTGAACACCAAATCTGACTGATATCAAATCAGGTATATTTAAATGTGATATTAAAGGCTTTCACTTAGATATGATGTAAACTTCTTAAATTATAGCAATTTGTTTGCTAAGTTTTATTCCACTACCTAGATATACAATTCTGTAGTGAACCAATAACCTAAAATTGGATTTTTTGCTTGTTTGCTATTTAGAAAAAGTGCTGCAATATATACAATTTAATGTAAATATTTCCTGCATTATAAATTATAGAATATGCAGTTAATGAAGTAGGAAGCATAAATTTAAAGGCATACACACTATAAAAATGCTTATACTGTTTCTACGTACATAGAACCATTGGGTTCACATGAGTATTAAGTTCATGTCCTCTCTAGAATATATTAAGTACTAAAATGCATGCTGTATAAAATTTTTAAAAACTAACTGTAAGATAATAGTTTATGAGATTAAGGAAAATATTACTATGATGAATTTTTCACACATACAAATAATGTTTTAAAAGCTTTCTTTATCAAATATAAGCAGCTGAAAACATATTTGTCCCTTAAGTTAAGAAGCATATACCAGTCCCAGTGCAAGGCATGATAGTCAAAGAAGTACCTTTGCTAATTGTTGTGGTATTTCTAGAGGTGAAAATAAATTTATAGACAATTTAAAAATCCTATTAAAGGCTGAATATTTATGCCTATAAGATATATGAATAGCTGACTGGTTTTCCTAGAACTTCTTTTTCTAATTTATTTTATTTTTTGGCTGTATTTTACGGGTGGGACGTAATTGAAGAAAGGAATGGTCAGGCTTGGAAGGCCAGATTGAATTACAGAAAAATATAAAAATCTTCAAAGTGAAACTAAATTATTAGTACAGTTAGTACCAAAAATGGAATCATGTCTTAATGAGAAATAGTTTAATTCAGAGAAACAGAAGTTGCTCCAGTTCACCATATTGAAAGGAAGAATGAAAGAACCCAAGGAAGGGAAGAAAGAAGAAAGATATTACATAGAATCCAATTATAAGAAATACATCAAGTGTTCATAAAAAACTAAAAATATAAATTGGAGAACAACAGATTAAAATTACTTTCTCTCACGTTTTCTGAATACCTTTTCTCTTCTCTCTCTCCCTCTTTCTCTCTCTTCTCTCTCTCTCTCTCCCTCTCCCTCTCCATCTCCCTCTCTCTCTCTCTCTTTCCCTTTTGAAGACCTGTTATCCCTGCTTTGGTATGCTGTGTGTAATTACCCATGTGTCAGATCTTGGTGATCACAGATTTGTCTGACATGAACAAACTAGAGGTTCTATGACACAATTTCAAATTCCTAATATTATTGGATTGATGTGAATTTAGGTGAGAATATACCTCCATTACTCCAGGTACTATCAGCCCATTGAAAGTCACTGTTCAGCTTCCACAGGGCAAAAGAACAGGCACCTCACAAATAGCAAAGACAGGTTATACAAAATTCATATTCACATTTCAAATATTGCATTAAATAACAAATAAATGCATGTTAGGGATTTAAAAGTTGTTTTAAAGGCTTTTAGTGTGAAGTAAAAGAAAATGGTAGCATTAATTTAAAAATAATTATATACTAACAGAATGTTGGAAAGAAATATAAAGGGGAGTTCTGTGTCTTTTCTTCCAGCATCTGAAAATATCAACATCTTACACAATTAGAATATAATATAAAAAATGATATTGGTACAATGAATAAAGCAAATTCAAGATTCATTAGTTATATGTGCATCTGTTCATGTTTATTTCTGCATATGTATAGCTGTATGTAATTTTACAGCCAGAGTAACCTTGACTAACTACCCCAACAGTCAAGATAATCAACTGCCTTGTCAACACAAGACTCCATGTCCTAACTCTACTCAGTCACAGAAACTAGTAATATATGTTGCAAAATATGAAATAAATAATACATATTTTTGAGATTGACTTTCTTCATTTGGCATAATTTTATTAGGAGTAATGTAAATTTCTGTGTGTAACAATAATTTCTTTATATTATTCACTAGTGTTCCACAGGATGGATGTACTAAATTGAGTCTAACCATTCACCCATTGTAGAGCATTTGAGTAGTTTATAGCTTATGAATAAAGCTGAAAAAATATATTCATGTATAAGTTGTTGCATAAAAATAAAACACTTTATTTCTCTGAAGTAAATGTTCACAAACACCATTGATATATTGTACGAACACTTACAGTTACAGAAATAAATTCCAACTATTTTCCAGAAAAAAATACAACATCTTATATCTCACTAGCAATGTACAAGTATCCAAATACTTCTACATGTTTTCCAGTATTTGGTGTTATCATAATTTTAAAATTATATCATGTAGGCATTTAGTAGCATCTAATTGTGGTTTTACTTTGCATTTCTTTATTGATGAATAATAGTAAATATCTTTTCTTAAATTTCTTGTGTTATTTACTTGTCTGTATATTTTTTTCAAAATGTCTGTGCTTACCTTTTGCCCATATTCAAATTACCTTGTCATTTTTTTACTGTTGAGTTTTATAGATACAAGGATATTCTTGAATACATGCTTTACAAATACATTATCTAATACTTTAGCTTATATTTTATTCCTTTTAAAAGTATTTCACAGATTAAATTTTTTCCTTTTGATAGCCTAAATTTTATTTTTTTACTTTTATGGGTTATGCTTTTAATTTCAAGTTTAAGAACTCTTTACCTAGTCCAAGGCCATGACAACTTTTTCCTATTTTCAAATTCATGCAAATTATTTATAAAATACTTAGAAATTACTTCATACCTCGTGAAAAAAAATGAATGCTTCTTTCTAATATCCAGGATATCTTATTTATAGAACTATATGTTCTCACCACTGCAATAAGTTTAGAAAAGATAAAATGCATACCAAATAAAAAATAATAATTTTTATTTGCAAATGACATGTGTCTATGTAGAAAATTTCAGATAATTTAAACACACAAAGAAAAATGTAACACATTAGTAAGTTCAGTAGGGTTTCATACTAAAAGATCAACATAAGAAAAATCAATTGCATGTGTATCCACTGACAACAAACAAGTAGAACCAAAATAAAAAAAAGATACCATTTATGATTGCTCTAAATATAATTAAATATACATAAATACTCTCACACACATGTTAAACACATTAACCATATACAAAATCTGTATGAGGAAAATTATAAAACTCTTATTAAGAAAATCAAGGAAGATTTAAAATGGAGAGACCAACTGTGCTCATATATTGGAAGACACAACATGCTTAAGATGTTATTCCTCCCTGAAATGACTAGTTCAATCATTCTATAAAATCTCAGCAAATTTCTTTTGCAGCAAAGATAAGCTTATCACAAAATCTAGATGGACAGAGAATGGTCCAATAATAGTCAAAACAAGTTTTAAGGAGAAAATGTAAGTCTTAGGAATTATTCTTCTCCATACCAAGATGTACTATATAGACATAGTAACAAAGATACGTTACACTGGTGAAATGCTAGACACAAAGAAACAGAACAGAATAGAAAGTGCAAAAATAGATGCACACAAATATGACCAATTAATTTTTAACAGAGGAACAAAAGCATCTCAGTGGATGTAGGATGGCTTTTTCAATAGTCGTATCACATCTCATATAAAAAAGAACCTGAATCTGAACTTCATTCCACATACAAAATAAATCAATAAATTCAAAGTGGATCATAAATTTAAATGTAATATGCAAAATGGCAAATATTATAAACAATTTGTTTTTGATCATCAGCATCTAAAATTGCCTGCATGATGACGAAGTTAGTAAGTCTGAGTAGATGACTGTGAATAGAGTCAGATTGGTTAGGTATGTGAAACAGGTGCATCATCTTGTAAACATTGTAAAGAATGATAGTAACCCCTCCATAATAAAGAAAAAAAGAACAAGTCCAC